>JACCIY010000654.1:0-88082 GCA_025506505.1 Flaveria sonorensis | reverse complement strand
GAATTAATTCGAAACATACAAGGTTTTACTAAGTTTTTTTAAACTCGAAACCGAACCCATTGAAGTTTCGATCCGTTATTACATTAAAGATCAATAACAGTTCAATTGACGACTACGAACGCTTATGTAATCATTTCAAAGTTATTGGTGATATCAATTTCACATTGAAACGGCTTAAACACGCGTAAATCAACCTGAAACAACCGAGAACAACTCGAAACTTGTTGGGTGTTCAAACGGTCAAATTGACACTATATAACTGATGCCCAACACTCCATTTGAGTTTCTAAACCCTCTGCACAATCAATTTCATAAAAACACACACACACAAATCGTTCGATTCTAGCTACAGTCGCGACCCTGTTCGAATCTGTTTCAACTCGTTCTACACCGAATCAGGTAATTAAACTGTGGATTAGGCTCGTTTTACATGGGGAACAAAAGCCCCATGGTTTAATGGTTATAATCATCGATAGTGGTCCAATTTGAGCGATTTCAAACCTAGGGTTCATACGAATTTGGGGAGATTTGGTGGGTTATGTTCTTAAGTTAACTTTTCAATTCTAAACCACAAACAGGGCCTTGGCCGGCGGTTTGTGTGTTGGATTGTTTGGACAAAGGTCCCGGGTTCGAACCGGGCCCCTGCCATTATATTTTTTAAAGGGTTTTGTAATATATAAAAAATTCTGTAAAATATTTAAATAGTATTAATAATCATATAAAAACTATTTTTAATCAGAAAATTTATAAAATCATTTTCTTTTATATTTTATTGAAAATCTAAATTTAGAAATTTTCATTTCAAAATTATAAAAAAAAAGATGCAAAATACAATTTATTATTAATCTTAAATTGTAATGAATTTTTACTAAATTTGTAATAATTCCTATTAAATAAATTCTTTATTGTTACACATTTATTTATAATATTTAAGAAAATAAATATACATAATTAAATGTACACTTATTTAATCACTTAAACCTGCAAGTTATTATTTTATTAAATAAAAAATATAATCTTTTGATAAACTTTTATTAATGGTTTAAATCACAAAAAAAATTCTTATTTAATCATTTAAATATTTAAGCAATTATAAATTATACATATCTTATGATCTAAAATCATGGTTTGATGAGTTATAAATAATATCATTACAAATATCATCCAAAGGCCCAAATATAAACCGTGAACCGTTAACATAATAATAATCGTTAATTTATGACGTCGTTCATCTAGGTTGAACCTTATCAAATCGTCGACGTATAATACAAGCCTTTCTTATTTGTCATCCTGTAATCCATGTGAGTTTTTCATACCCTTTTATATATATTTTCACACTTTGGGGTGAAACATGTTAACCTTATGATAAATGCACTTGTAAACTCGTTTGAATCTTGTAAACATTTGGGCAGTTCTTCTTATTTGTCGTGGTTAGTTGAACTCTTGTAATTACCATGTGATGACTATAATATGTACAATCATTAACTATTGCTAGCCTGGCGACGTCATAGATCTATGGGCCTGACAAGCCTATTTGGTGGCCCTAGTGTCGTATTCTTGAGCACTATGGGAACCAAGTACACTTAGCTAATCGTTTAATCTTGTAATCTTGTAATCTTGTAATCTGTCAGGTTTGATTGTTACATTTGTTCATCTATCCCTAGTTACTTTATTCAATAACCTATGACATGAATTGCCAACTTTAATATACATATATGTATGAAAACCTATGGAAACTCACCAACATTATGTTGACATTTATTTTTAACATGTTTCAGGACTTGTTACCGCTTAAGTGCTCCTGAAGACTTGATCACATCTAGGATTGGACCTAGAATAATAAAATGACTTATATTGTCACATGACGCTATGGAATGTTTTGTATTTATGATTGCTTGCATCTTATGTTTTATTCTCTTGGTAATTAATAATATTGACACTTTGAAATAGCGTTGTGTGGCATGAACAATCTTAACCCTCACATCTCGACGTATTCCGCCGTTAAGGTTGGGGTGTGACAGATTGGTATCAGAGCCCATAACTATAGGGATTTAGGTTATTAGAAATGGTGGCCTAGACTATGGTTAAACTAGGGACCCTTTTACTTTACTTTTGCTATGATCTTGTAAGTATGCTTATATGCCTAATACATGTTGCTACATGTTGCATGATGAATTCCTTTATGTGCTGTTTGCTTACATTTAGAAATAGTGCCTTAGGAATATGCCTTGAACCTTGTATACCCCAACTTCCTAATCCTCTTCTTATGCCTCTACGTTCTACCACGTCTAATCCCTTCTAAATCTTATTCTCTACTATGTGTGGAAATCTACGCATCTTATCGAGTGGAAAACAAAATTCCTTAGACGATATGTCTAAATCTTGAAAATCTCAGAGGTTTTAATTCTAATAGCCTTAGGGAAGTGTGTGACACATAAACACCTGTATTCTGGATTTCCTGGCAAAAGGCCCTCGGGCTAAGGCAAGCATTTCGTATAAACCTCATTGCGAGACCTGTTATGCTTACCTGGGGATTTCCGGGATGAGTGCAAAATTATGGTCAACATACACATCTTCCTCAAGGTAATTGGGATTTAGTCACCTCGACGTGTGCATGTTCCTATTGGCTATGTGGTACCAATTGGAACCATCTTGGTTATATTTATAAATATCAAAAAAAAAAAAAAAAAAAAAAAAAAATTCTTGATTTCTTAAACTGGTTTGTACCAAATTCCAATATTTCTTTATTTTGATCTTATAGAATGTTTTCGTTATTATTGAACTCGTTTTACTCCTCCATTCCTATTTAAACATTATTATACATTATGGGCCTCATGTGACTATCTCTATATCTTGATCAATACGTACATAAATCTTAATATATATTTAAAGGCATTGTGTGCCTAAATCGAAGGGTTTTCAATATTTTAAATTGTTACATGTGGTTTTCAAATCTCCTTAAAGTGTGTCCCATAATTGAATTTATGCAATATTGCAAAAGTGGGATACCTGTATCTCGGGGTGTTTTGTCAAGGCAAGGTATCTATATTGGTCCAATTCGACCGATGGGTCTGTTTACCTTACCTGGGAACCCATGAGATGAGTATCCGCTTATAAGTACGTATGTCTTTAATAAAGTTGTGGTTGACTTAGCACTTTGAGAAGTCAACGTATTCCCTTTGGATTGCGAACCGAACGTTTACATCTCATTGTTGTATTGAATCATTTTTGTCATTGATTTTGTTTTCCTGATTTAAACCATTCAAGATTTGAAAACCTATCACAAATGATTCGGTTATCCCGAACCGTAACCTTAATCCTAACGAGCATGATTTTCTTTTCTTATTAATGTTACATTGAAGTAATTTGAAGTTTTCTGAGTTTCTAGCTGATTTTTTTTTTCTTTCTTTTCGTTTGCTAAGTCGAGTTTTGTGATAATATTGTGTGATAAAATCTTTTAACCGTTTTGCACCGTAGGAAATGCAAAAGTTGACAGGTCAACTTATGACTAAGGACACTCGTGTCTCCTAAATGAAACTATCTCATCAAAACAGGGGTGACTCCCTTACTTTGTTGATGACTTTCCATTCGCTATTATTGTTCTTATGAAATTTCATCATCAAGACAGGGGTGAATCCCTTACCTTGATGACCATTTCTTTCTTTTTGTTCTTATGAATTCGTATTTTACCAATAGAATTACCTCCTTAAAATAGGAGTAAATTTTGTACCTCGATGATGGTGTTAAATTTTTCTATTGTGTGTTTTATGAAATTTCATCATTTGGATAGGGTGATTTCCTTACCTTGAGAACAAATTTCACTCATTTTTCTCATGGACTCGTATTCCACGAATGAAACGACCTCATCAAAATAGGAGTGAATCCCGTACTTTGGTGACAAATTTCAACTCTCGATTGTTTTCTTATTATTATGAAATTCAATCATCAAGATAAGCGTGAATTCCATACATTGATGATAATTTCACCTATCTAAATTTTATGGATTTGTATTTCCTCAAATGAAATGACCTCTTTAAAGTAGGAGTGAAATTATGTACTTTGATGAAGATTTTCAATTGGTTATATTTTGTTTACAAAATTTCACCGTTAAGATGGGAGTGATTTTCTTTACCTTAATGGTAAGTTACCTCATCTTATTCTTATGGATCCTTAACAATGAGTTAGGATCAAGCTCTTACTTTAGTAGCTAAGAGTCATGTTTTGAGAACTACATCACCAAGTTAGGAGTGATATCCACACCTTGGTGACCATTCTCATTCTTTGATTTCTATTTTACCAAGGTCTTAAGACTCCTATTGACAAGAAACATGCAGTAACTTGAAGGGTGAACACCGTTACCTGATTTATTGGCGATAGAGTTCCAACCTACCAAGCTAAAGCATGATTCTTGAACTCAAAAGAGGTCTTTGTCACTTTAGGTTAATCTTAGTTTCCAAGACTGAAACATTTAAATCAATTTTTTTTTCTCTCACGCCTTTATGTTTCAATTGTCGTTTGATCTAGCTTTATGGAACCTATTATTTCTTACTTAACGATCTTCATTTTGGGTTATCATCAAAACTTAATTGTACGATGATAACACTCCTAAAACAAATCTTCCTTACAAAATAAAGTCATTATAAATTTAGGTTTATGCTTTTCTGGTTATACCAATATTTCGGCTATGTTCATGGGTTTGATGAACCATGTGTGATTGTCTTTATCGAATATATCCAGAATTATTTAAATTTTAATCCGATCATGAGCGACATCCTTGTTCCATCCTTTAACCATAATTAAAAAAAATGCAATTCCTATTGTGGGTGTCATTTCTTGGGCTATATTTGAATTCTTAATCTTGAAAATCTCTACATCTCTACCGTGATTGAGACTTACAAGACTCGTTATTACATTCATTCTTGATGCGAATAAAAAGGTTCACGAATTTTCGGTTTAGCATAAAAAAAGGGCATAACTTGGTATATGTTCAAGTGCTTCTCATGTTCAAAAGTCAAAGCCAAACATCTGTATTCCCTTGAATCCTTTGTTTAACTTGAAGTTTCTGTGTGTAAAAGGAAACATCCATCGATGAAGTTTACCACCAATTTGCCTCATAATTCTAGACATTATAATAATACTTGGTTCATAGTTGATCGAATGACTAAACCAGTGCAATTTATATCGATTCTTGAGGAATATCGAGTCGAGAAATTGACTCGTATATACATCGACGAAATAGTCAACCACCGTGGTGCGTCTTAAAAAAATCTTTGATCGTGATGGTATACTTATCTTTCGTTCTAGCCAAACCTTTAAATCGTCTTCGAAAACACAAGACAATCTTAGTACAATTCATCAATCACTGACCGAAGCGGAAAGAACAATACAATCTCTCAAGATATGCGTTGAACTTGTGTCATTTTATTTAGTAGCTCTTGGGATTCCTAAATTCTTCCGTTGATCAAGCTTTCTTACAATACAGGTCTTTCCTTTAGCATCAAGATGTCATCTCATTTTGTAGGTTCCTTCTAAATGGTTGAGTATATTGAGAAAGTGGCTTATAAGCTTAAACCGCTCTAAGAGTTCAGCATTTCTTATCCAACATTTCATGTGTCAAATCTCAAAAATTTATCTTGTCAATGATAACTTTCGTAACCTACTGGAGGAGTTCAAATCGCATGCATCTCATCAAGAAACCTGTAAAAATTCCGTAACTCCCCCGTAACCGAACAATGTACCACACCGATCGTCAAAGTTCGTTGGAAAACAAACGTGGAGCTGAGTTCACTTGGAAACGCGAGGTTTACACGAAGAAGAAATATCCCTTTCTTTTTGTTTAGCTTTGTCCTTAATTTCGGACGAAATTTCTTAAAGTTGGGGAGACTGTGACCTCTCGTATTTTTTTTATTTAACGTCGTTACCTCTTGTAAGAATTTTTTTTTGATATTAATGCAAGTACGAGGACTTATTTGTAATTCCTTGAGATCGTTATAGTTAATTAATTCAATAATTAATGATAACCATAATAATAATAATAATAATAATGCTAATAATAATAATAAGTATATTAAGTGCTAATCTTGTAAATAATAAATATATATACAAGTTTTACAATTTTTAGAATTTTAGAGAACTTGTAATTTATTTTTGGGCATAAAATAACAAAAATATAAAGTACGGGGGCTAAACTGTAATTAATTTAAATTGAAACTTAAACTTTGGTTGTAAATTAACAAAATATAAACCGCAGGGACCAAATGTGTAACATTTTAAAAACCCAAACCCCCACCCTCGTTTTTCCGGCGGAAACTCCGGTGACCGCCGGCCACGCTCCGGCGACACCCCAAACCTCTCAAAAACTCATTTTTAACACAAAATAAAGGTACTAACCGGTTCATGAACAGGTTCGAACTCGGTGTGTGAATTAATTCGAAACAGACAAGGTTTTACTAAGTTTTTTTCAACTCGAAACCGAACCCATTGAAGTTTCAATCCGTTATTACATTAAAGATCAATAACAATTCAATTGAACGACTACGAACGCTTATGTAATCATTTCAAAGTTATTGGTGATATCAATTTCACATTGAAACGGCTTAAACACGCGTAAATCAACCTGAAACAACCGAGAACAACTCGAACTTGTTGGGTGTTCAAACGGTCAAATTGACACTATATAACTGATGCCCAACACTCCATTTGAGTTTCTTAAACCCTCTGCACAATCAATTTCATAAAAAAACACACACACAAATCGTTCGATTCTAGCTACAGTCGCGACCCTGTTCGAATCTGTTTCAACTCGTTCTACACCGAATCAGGTAATTAAACTGTGGATTAGGCTCGTTTTTACATGGGGAACAAAAGCCCCATGGTTTAATTGGTTATAATCATCGATTAGTGGTCCAATTTGAGCGATTTCAAACCTAGGGTTCATACGAATTTGGGGAGATTTGGTGGGTTATGTTCTTAAGTTAACTTTTCAATTCTAAACCACAAACAGGGCCTTGGCCCGGCGGTTTGTGTGTTGGATTGTTTGGACAAAGGTCCCGGGTTCGAACCCGGGCCCCTGCCATTATATTTTTTAAAGGGTTTTGTAATATATAAAAATTCTGTAAAATATTTAAATAGTATTAATAATCATATAAAAACTATTTTTAATCAGAAAATTTATAAAATCATTTTCTTTTATATTTTATTGAAAATCTAAATTTAGAAATTTTCATTTCAAAATTATAAAAAAAAAGATGCAAAATACAATTTATTATTAATCTTAAATTGTAATGAATTTTTACTAAATTTGTAATAATTCCTATTAAATAAATTCTTTATTGTTACACATTTATTTATAATATTTAAGAAAATAAATATACATAATTAAATGTACACTTATTTTAATCACTTAAACCTGCAAGTTATTATTTTATTTAAATAGAAAATAATAATCTTTTGATAAACTTTTATTAATGGTTTAAATCACAAAAAAATTCTTATTTAATCATTTAAATATTTAAGCAATTATAAATTATACATATCTTATGATCTAAAATCATGGTTTGATGAGTTATAAATAATATCATTACAAATATCATCCAAAGGCCCAAATATAAACCGTGAACCGTTAACATAATAATAATCGTTGTTAATTTATGACGTCGTTCATCTAGGTTGAACCTTATCAAATCGTCGACGTATAATACAAGCCTTTCTTATTTGTCATCCTGTAATCCATGTGAGTTTTTCCATACCCCTTTTATATATATTTTCACACTTTGGGGTGAAACATGTTAACCTTATGATAAATGCACTTGTAAACTCGTTTGAATCTTGTAAACATTTGGGCAGTTCTTCTTATTTGTCGTGGTTAGTTGAACTCTTGTAATTACCATGTGATGACTATAATATGTACAATCATTAACTATTGCTAGCCTGGCGACGTCATAGATCTATGGGCCTGACAAGCCTATTTGGTGGCCCTAGTGTCGTATTCTTGAGCACTATGGGAACCAAGTACACTTAGCTAATCGTTTAATCTTGTAATCTTGTAATCTTGTAATCTGTCAAGGTTTGATTGTTACATTTGTTCATCTATCCCTAGTTACTTTATTCAATAACCTATGACATGAATTGCCAACTTTGATATACATATATGTATGAAAACCTATGGAAACTCACCAACATTATGTTGACATTTATTTTTAACATGTTTCAGGACTTGTTACCGCTTAAGTGCTCCTGAAGACTTGATCACATCTAGGATTGGACCTAGAATAATAAAATGACTTATATTGTCACATGACGCTATGGAATGTTTTGTATTTATGATTGCTTGCATCTTATGTTTTATTCTCTTGGTAATTAATAATATTGACACTTTGAAATAGCGTTGTGTGGCATGAACAATCTTAACCCTCACATCTCGACGTTTCCGCCGTTAAGGTTGGGGTGTGACAGATTGGTATCAGAGCCCATAACTATAGGGATTTAGGTTATTAGAAATGGTGGCCTAGACTATGGTTAAACTAGGGACCCTTTTACTTTACTTTTGCTATGATCTTGTAAGTATGCTTATATGCCTAATACATGTTGCTACATGTTGCATGATGAATTCCTTTATGTGCTGTTTGCTTATATTTAGAAATAGTGCCTTAGGAATATGCCTTGACCTTGTTACCCCAACTTCCTAATCCTCTTCTTATGCCTCTACGTTCTATCGCGTCTAATTTCTAAATCTTATTCTCTACTATGTGTGGAAATCTACGTATCTTATCGAGTGGAAAAAAAAATTCCTTAGACGATATGTCTAAATCTTGAAAATCTCAGAGGTTTTAATTCTAATAGCCTTAGGGAAGTGTGTGACACATAAACACCTGTATCTGGATTTCCTGGCAAAAGGCCCTCGGGCTAAGGCAAGCATTTCGTATAAACCTCATTGCGAGACCTGTTATGCTTACCTGGGGATTTCCGGGATGAGTGCAAAATTATGGTCAACATACACATCTTCCTCAAGGTAATTGGGATTTAGTCACCTCGACGTGTGCATGTTCCTATTGGCTATGTGGTACCAATGGAACCATCTGGTTATATTATATATAAAAAAAAAAAAAAAAAAAAAAATTCTTGATTTCTTAAACTGGTTTGTTACCAATTCCAATATTTTCTTATTTTGATCTTATAGAATGTTTCGTTATTATTGAACTCGTTTTACTCCTCCATTCCTATGTTTAAACATTATTATACATTATGGGCCTCATGTGACTATCTCTATACCTTGATCATACGTACATAAATCTTAATATATATTTAAAGGCATTGTGTGCCTAAATCGAAGGGTTTTCAATATTTTAAATTGTTACATGTGGTTTTCAAATCTCCTTAAAGTGTGTCCCATAATTGAATATGCAATATTGCAAAAGTGGGATACCTGTATCTCGGGATATTTTGTCTAGGCAAGGTATCTATATTGGTCCAATTCGACGATGGGTCTGTTTACCTACTGGAACCCATGAGATGAGTATCCGCTTATAAGTACGTATGTCTTTAATAAAGTTGTGGTTGACTTAGCACTTTGAGAAGTCAACGTATTCCCTTTGGATTGCGAACCGAACGTTTACATCTCATTGTTGTATTGAATCATTTTTGTCATTGATTTTGTTTTCCTGATTTAAACCATTCAAGATTTGAAAACCTATCACAAATGATTCGGTTATCCCGAACCGTAACCTTAATCCTAACGAGCATGATTTTCTTTTCTTATTAATGTTACATTGAAGTAATTTGAAGTTTTCTGAGTTTCTAGCTGATTTTTTTTCTTTCTTTTCGTTTGCTAAGTCGAGTTTTGTGATAATATTGTGTGATAAAATCTTTTAACCGTTTTGCACCGTAGGAAATGCAAAAGTTGACAGGTCAACTTATGACTAAGGACACTCGTGTCTCCTAAATGAAACTATCTCATCAAAACAGGGGTGACTCCCTTACTTTGTTGATGACTTTCCATTCGCTATTATTGTTCTTATGAAATTTCATCATCAAGACAGGGGTGAATCCCTTACCTTGATGACCATTTCTTTCTTTTTGTTCTTATGAATTCGTATTTTACCAATAGAATTACCTCCTTAAAATAGGAGTAAATTTTGTACCTCGATGATGGTGTTAAATTTTTCTATTGTGTGTTTTATGAAATTTCATCATTTGGATAGGGGTGATTTCCTTACCTTGAGAACAAATTTCACTCATTTTTCTCATGGACTCGTATTCCACGAATGAAACGACCTCATCAAAATAGGAGTGAATCCCGTACTTTGGTGACAAATTTCAACTCTCGATTGTTTTCTTATTATTATGAAATTCAATCATCAAGATAAGCGTGAATTCCATACATTGATGATAATTTCACCTATCTAAATTTTATGGATTTGTATTTCCTCAAATGAAATGACCTCTTTAAAGTAGGAGTGAAATTATGTACTTTGATGAAGATTTTCAATTGGTTATATTTTGTTTACAAAATTTCACCGTTAAGATGGGAGTGATTTTCTTTACCTTAATGGTAAGTTACCTCATCTTATTCTTATGGATCCTTAACAATGAGTTAGGATCAAGCTCTTACTTTAGTAGCTAAGAGTCATGTTTTGAGAACTACATCACCAAGTTAGGAGTGATATCCACACCTTGGTGACCATTCTCATTCTTTGATTTCTATTTTACCAAGGTCTTAAGACTCCTATTGACAAGAAACATGCAGTAACTTGAAGGGTGAACACCGTTACCTGATTTATTGGCGATAGAGTTCCAACCTACCAAGCTAAAGCATGATTCTTGAACTCAAAAGAGGTCTTTGTCACTTTAGGTTAATCTTAGTTTCCAAGACTGAAACATTTAAATCATTTTTTTTCTCTCACGCCTTTATGTTTCAATTTGTCGTTTGATCTAGCTTTATGGAACCTATTATTTCTTACTTAACGATCTTCATTTTGGGTTATCATCAAAACTTAATTGTACGATGATAACACTCCTAAAACAAATCTTCCTTACAAATAAAGTCATTATAAATTTAGGTTTATGCTTTTCTGGTTATACCAATATTTCGGCTATGTTCATGGGTTTGATGAACCATGTGTGATTGTCTTTATCGAATATATCCAGAATTATTTAAATTTTATCCGATCATGAGCGACATCCTTGTTCCATCCTTTAACCATAATTAAAAAAAATGCAATTCCTATTGTGGGTGTCATTTCTTGGGCTATATTTGAATTCTTAATCTTGAAAATCTCTACATCTCTACCGTGATTGAGACTTACAAGACTCGTTATTACATTCATTCTTGATGCGAATAAAAAGGTTCACGAATTTTCGGTTTAGCATAAAAAAGGGCATAACTTGGTATATGTTCAAGTGCTTCTCATGTTCAAAAGTCAAAGCCAAACATCTGTATTCCCTTGAATCCTTTGTTTAACTTGAAGTTTCTGTGTGTAAAAGGAAACATCCATCGATGAAGTTTACCACCAATTTGCCTCATAATTCTAGACATTATAATAATACTTGGTTCATAGTTGATCGAATGACTAAACCAGTGCAATTTATATCGATTCTTGAGGAATATCGAGTCGAGAAATTGACTCGTATATACATCGACGAAATAGTCAACCACCGTGGTGCGTCTTAAAAAAATCTTTGATCGTGATGGTATACTTATCTTTCGTTCTAGCCAAACCTTTAAATCGTCTTCGAAAACACAAGACAATCTTAGTACAATTCATCAATCACTGACCGAAGCGGAAAGAACAATACAATCTCTCAAGATATGCGTTGAACTTGTGTCATTTTATTTAGTAGCTCTTGGGATTCCTAAATTCTTCCGTTGATCAAGCTTTCTTACAATACAGGTCTTTCCTTTAGCATCAAGATGTCATCTCATTTTGTAGGTTCCTTCTAAATGGTTGAGTATATTGAGAAAGTGGCTTATAAGCTTAAACCGCTCTAAGAGTTCAGCATTTCTTATCCAACATTTCATGTGTCAAATCTCAAAATTTATCTTGTCAATGATAACTTTCGTAACCTACTGGAGGAGTTCAAATCGCATGCATCTCATCAAGAAACCTGTAAAAATTCCGTAACTCCCCCGTAACCGAACAATGTACCACACCGATCGTCAAAGTTCGTTGGGAAAACAAACGTGGAGCTGAGTTCACTTGGAAACGCGAGGTTTACACGAAGAAGAAATATCCCTTTCTTTTTGTTTAGCTTTGTCCTTAATTTCGGGACGAAATTTCTTAAAGTTGGGGAGACTGTGACCTCTCGTATTTTTTTTATTTAACGTCGTTACCTCTTGTAAGAATTTTTTTTTGATATTAATGCAAGTACGAGGACTTATTTGTAATTCCTTGAGATCGTTATAGTTAATTAATTCAATAATTAATGATAACCATAATAATAATAATAATAATAATGCTAATAATAATAATAAGTATATTAAGTGCTAATCTTGTAAATAATAAATATATATACAAGTTTTACAATTTTTAGAATTTTAGAGAACTTGTAATTTATTTTTGGGCATAAAATAACAAAAATATAAAGTACGGGGGCTAAACTGTAATTAATTTAAATTGAAACTTAAACTTTGGTTGTAAATTAACAAAATATAAACCGCAGGGACCAAATGTGTAACATTTTAAAAACCCAAACCCCCACCCTCGTTTTTCCGGCGGAAACTCCGGTGACCGCCGGCCACGCTCCGGCGACACCCCAAACCTCTCAAAAACTCATTTTTAACACAAAATAAAGGTACTAACCGGTTCATGAACAGGTTCGAACTCGGGTGTGTGAATTAATTCGAAACAGACAAGGTTTTACTAAGTTTTTTTCTAAACTCGAAACCGAACCCATTGAAGTTTCGATCCGTTATTACATTAAAGATCAATAACAATTCAATTGAACGACTACGAACGCTTATGTAATCATTTCAAAGTTATTGGTGATATCAATTTCACATTGAAACGGCTTAAACACGCGTAAATCAACCTGAAACAACCGAGAACAACTCGAACTTGTTGGGTGTTCAAACGGTCAAATTGACACTATATAACTGATGCCCAACACTCCATTTGAGTTTCTTAAACCCTCTGCACAATCAATTTCATAAAAAACACACATACACAAATCGTTCGATTCTAGCTACAGTCGCGACCCTGTTCGAATCTGTTTCAACTCGTTCTACACCGAATCAGGTAATTAAACTGTGGATTAGGCTCGTTTTTACATGGGGAACAAAAGCCCCATGGTTTAATTGGTTATAATCATCGATTAGTGGTCCAATTTGAGCGATTTCAAACCTAGGGTTCATACGAATTTGGGGAGATTTGGTGGGTTATGTTCTTAAGTTAACTTTTCAATTCTAAACCACAAACAGGGCCTTGGCCCGGCGGTTTGTGTGTTGGATTGTTTGGACAAAGGTCCCGGGTTCGAACCCTGCCCCTGCCATTATATTTTTTAAAGGGTTTTGTAATATATAAAATTCTGTAAAATATTTAAATAGTATTAATAATCATATAAAAACTATTTTTAATCAGAAAATTTATAAAATCATTTTCTTTATATTTTATTGAAAATCTAAATTTAGAAATTTTCATTTCAAAATTATAAAAAAAAAGATGCAAAATACAATTTATTATTAATCTTAAATTGTAATGAATTTTTACTAAATTTGTAATAATTCCTATTAAATAAATTCTTTATTGTTACACATTTATTTATAATATTTAAGAAAATAAATATACATAATTAAATGTACACTTATTTTAATCACTTAAACCTGCAAGTTATTATTTTATTTAAATAGAAAATAATAATCTTTTGATAAACTTTTATTAATGGTTTAAATCACAAAAAAAATTCTTATTTAATCATTTAAATATTTAAGCAATTATAAATTATACATATCTTATGATCTAAAATCATGGTTTGATGAGTTATAAATAATATCATTACAAATATCATCCAAAGGCCCAAATATAAACCGTGAACCGTTAACATAATAATAATCGTTGTTAATTTATGACGTCGTTCATCTAGGTTGAACCTTATCAAATCGTCGACGTATAATACAAGCCTTTCTTATTTGTCATCCTGTAATCCATGTGAGTTTTTCCATACCCCTTTTATATATATTTTCACACTTTGGGGTGAAACATGTTAACCTTATGATAAATGCACTTGTAAACTCGTTTGAATCTTGTAAACATTTGGGCAGTTCTTCTTATTTGTCGTGGTTAGTTGAACTCTTGTAATTACCATGTGATGACTATAATATGTACAATCATTAACTATTGCTAGCCTGGCGACGTCATAGATCTATGGGCCTGACAAGCCTATTTGGTGGCCCTAGTGTCGTATTCTTGAGCACTATGGGAACCAAGTACACTTAGCTAATCGTTTAATCTTGTAATCTTGTAATCTTGTAATCTGTCAAGGTTTGATTGTTATATTTGTTCATCTATCCCTAGTTACTTTATTCAATAACCTATGACATGAATTGCCAACTTTGATATACATATATGTATGAAAACCTATGGAAACTCACCAACATTATGTTGACATTTATTTTTAACATGTTTCAGGACTTGTTACCGCTTAAGTGCTCCTGAAGACTTGATCACATCTAGGATTGGACCTAGAATAATAAAATGACTTATATTGTCACATGACGCTATGGAATGTTTTGTATTTATGATTGCTTGCATCTTATGTTTTATTCTCAATGCATGTTATGAACCTTGGTAATTAATAATATTGACACTTTGAAATAGCGTTGTGTGGCATGAACAATCTTAACCCTCACATCTCGACGTATTCCGCCGTTAAGGTTGGGGTGTGACATTTCGCAGGAAGGAGATTGTCTTAGTTTTGCAGGATGAATCCACAATTTCGCAAGAACTGGCAGTTTCGCTGGACATATAAAAATGATGAACCAGCTCGATTTTAACCCAAAATCTCAACTTTTTACGTCCAAATCCTTAGTTTTTCATCCATGAAACTATATCTAAGCTTTTACATGATTTCATACGTAAAAATATGACCTTTATGTGATTCTTTGCAACTTTTCAAAACCCAAAATTCTAGAATCCGGGTCTGACCTACAGAGGTGTTTAGAGGATGATTCTTAACTGAATTTCTTGCTCCTTTCTTGTGGTTTGATGCTCTAACACTTAGATCTTCAATCCCTTAACCAATGAAGCTATAAATCTTGAGTTTTCTTCACTTTCTCTCTATACTCTCTCTAGAAAGTTTGTGGCTAGGGTTGCAAATGAGTAAGATTATGGCTGATTAGGTGGTTTAAGTGGCTGATTATGGGCCTTTAACCACTTAAACCTTTTTGTCTATAAGACTAATTTGGCCCATAACCCATTTCTTTCCTTTATTTTTATTAAATATACTTTAACTAAGCCCATTATTATTGAATGGCTTGTTTTGATTTTTTGGGGCGTTACATATAACGAAATATACAGTCAAGAGAACTGTCTTCTTTTATACTTAAAAGGAATCCTTTTGACAAGTCAAATCATGAGCTAAATATTGAGTGGGTGTAAGGATATTAGTATGAATAAATTAAGATTTGAATAATACATACTGAAAAGTTATGTGCAATAATTAGATTAATTTTGAATTACTTTGACCATGTAATTAGATATAGGGATATAGTATTGAATCGGGTTGGATCGGGCTATGAATGTTTATAATATCTCTGATTAGTTGTTGATTATTATTTATTTAATACTAACTTTAGTAAACTCGTGTGTTATACTGGTTGAAAAAATAAAATATTAAATATAATAAAAATTTATGAAGTATAAATGATATTCTAAAATAAAATATGATTAAAATTACGTATAAGTAATAACTATAAGTAATAAAATAATGATATAAAAAAAGTTAAATATTTCTTTTCAAAACAACCATATTAAAAATATCATTTTAAATTTTTTTTATTATAACTCCTGATTTTAATTATTTTAAAAAAAGTATTTTTAAAATTTTACTTTTTAAAAACACCAATTCTAAAATATTTAATATTTTAAAAAAGTTAGATGTTTTAGAAAAAAATATTATTTAAGAAAATTTATTTTCTAGAAATAACATTAATAAAAAGACATATTTATTAATTTATTAAAAAATTTAATCTAAATATGAATTAAAATTATTTAATGTTTTTTAATTTAGTTAGTTATTTAAGAGGAGAAAGAAGAAAAATAAACTTATGAGTTCTAAAAATATACCAAGTGTTTTTTTAAATTATTTTTTTAATATTATATATAGATTAAACATCACATGAACTTTTACTATCCTTTTTGTGCTTCTTTTCTATTTTCATGTGTGCTAGATTCCGCTCAAAATAATAATGTTTGACTACTTTTAATTTATTTATTTTCTATGAGTTTATTTTGTTTGTACCTACTCTATCTTTATGTCTATTTTATTATTAAAAACAAAATTTATTCTTGAAAATATATGAAAAAAGAGATACGTAAATAATTCTGTGTTAACAACGGTCATACTCACTATCATGTAAATGTTTGGGTAAACAAAAAATTATATTACCAAAATATTTAAAACTATTGAAAAACCTATAGTTTGTTATAATTTGTTCAATAATGGATTTTTATGGTTCCATATAACCATAAACCATATGTGAATACATAATATCAATCGAACCAAACCAAGTTAATTGTATGTTGGAAAAAATTTAGTTAGATTAAAAGATTTAATTCTAATTATTTATAAGTTTGTATTAACCACCCGAAAAAATTATGTGTGAAACGAGCTCTATTGTAAATTTATTAAACGAAAATTGACATAACTCGAAGGCCTATGTATAAAACTTAAAAAGAGTTCAGGTGATTATGTGAATTTGACATAAATCAAAAGCTTAAGTATAAAATTATAAAAAGTTAAGGTGATTAAATGTAAATTTGACATAACTCGAAGGCTTAAATATAAAGTTTTAAAAGGTATCAATTTGAAAAAAAAAAAAAATAAAAAGAGAAAAAGTATTATGGTTATTTTCAAAAAAAATCCTTAGATGTTTAAATGTAAAATAAAAAATAAAAAAATTAAAAAAAAAAATAAACAAAGTAGGGTTTTTATTAGTTTGAAGAAAAAATTTATTGTGATAACATTAAGAAAACTTGCAGATTCACTATTAATAATTTTTCTATTTATTATATATAGTGATACAGCAAATATTATCAAGACTCTTTTTTAAACTTTTTAACCGTTGATGTATTTGGGTATTATCATCATCATCATCGTCATTATTATTATTATTATTATTATTATTATTATATTATTATTATTATTATTATTATTACTACTACTACTATTATTATTATTATTATAAATATGTAAATATTAAGTGATCATATAGTTAAGTTCTTAAATAAAATAGTACTTAAAATTAAATAGTATTAAGTTATAAAAATATAAATATATTGTATATATTTTAATATTAGTTTTAAATATTATAAAAAAGATAACACTTAAAAAATATACTAAATAATGTTTTAGTACTTAAAATTAAATAGTATTAAGTTATAAAAATATAAATATAATTGTATATATTTTAATATTAGTTTTAAATATTATAAAAAAGATAACACTTAAAAATATACTAAATAATGTTTTAATTGGAAGAAATTTATTAAATGTGAGTAAGTTAAGAACTATTGTATATAGCAATTATAACTTATGTTTTAAAAAGTTATATTAGGTGTTTTAAATTTTGTGTAAAACTACAAGTGTGTCCTCATCAAATGTTTTATATAATAGTACAGATATAGATTATTATTATCATTATTATTATAAAGTATTTAGTAATTATATAGTTAAGTATTAAAATAAGGCAATACCTATTAATAAATTTAGATAGTATTATTATTATTCTTACTATTAAAGTATGTAGTAATTATATAGTTAAGTATTCAAATAACATAATACTTATTAATAAATTTAAATGTTCAACAAAAGTATTAAAATAATATAGTATATAATGTAGGAAATTAAATAATCGTACATTATTAAATAATGTATTAATAATATGTATTAATTAGAAAAAGTTTATTAAATGAGGGGTAAAATATAAATGATTTGCAGGACCGATGCAGGGGGTCAATGCAACAGTTTCACAAGGTTTGGAGAGACTTTAGAACATTTAACAGATCAAATAGGAAACTGGTTTAAAGTGAAACAAAGAACATAAGTAAAGAACAGAACAAGAACATAATAAGATGGTTTCAAGAATGATGTATGTTGCTCTCAAGTTCCTTTTACAAAGTGTTACAAAGCTTGGTTCTAATGACAAGTACTTGAGATACTTTATACTACATCTTACAGCCGGTCATACTTTGAAGGCCAGCTGAAAACACTAATCTAAACAACAAGATCAATATAGAATCAAAAGACAGATTGCCTTTTGACCGGTGACTATGACATGCCATAGCTCACATCCTAATATATTACAAAAAGAATAAAAATACATAAGTAGAAAGTTACAGACATTATGATCATAATCTACAGTTGACAAAAGTATGGACTTTTTATCAACTCATATAAGTTGGTGAGTCTTCAGAGATGGCAGCTAAAAGTGGTTCAGCTTTTGTCACAAGTAAGTCGGAGAAAGCATGTCTTCTCTGTTTTCGGAAGAAATCAGTCTCTTGGTTTTGGAAGACTTTGTCTTGAAGCTTCGAAAGACTTCATCTTTGGCTTCCGAAGAAATGTTCATTTGGCTTCGGAAGATTTGATATTTAGTGTATTTCATTGAGTTGTAACAAATCTTTCGAAGTAACTTCCTTGTACTTCACATGTGTATGATGAGAGCTTTTTGGTTGCATCAGTCTCTAAGTGTAATCCTTATATGATTGCATAGAATACTTGTACCAAATGCTTAATAGTTGTATTAGGTGTCTTAGTTTTCTTTTTTATTTTTTTAAAATTACACCTGTGTCCCAATGTGTTTGTTTTATATAGTAGTATATTATAAAAGTATTTAGTAATTATATAGTTAAATATTCAAATAAGATAATACTTATTAATAAATATAAATTTTAATATAAAGTATTATAAATAATATAGTATATAATATAGTGAATTAAATAATTTTATATTAATAAATAATGTATTAATTAATATATTAATTAAAACACTTGTACCTAATGCTTAAGAAGCTGTATTAGGTGTGTTACTTTTTTTATATAAAATTAGACTTGTGTATAAAGGTTTTACTAGTACAGATAAATTAAAAGAATTATTAATATTTTATTTGACCAAAACATAACTAAATTTATTAACCGGAGCTAACTTGATTCAAGGCAACATCCAAAACCAACGGTTATTCGATTGTTAATCTAGTTGTTAATCAACCAATCACCTTTTCAATAACTAAATTCACCAAATCGTTTATAACAAAATGAATCAATCATGAAAAACTAAAACTGAAACCTCTATTATCTGTTTGATTCAACACATAACTAAATCGAAATTCTTTTAAATGAAATTGCTGCCGTTTAAAAAAAAACTAAACAGAAACTTTTTAAGGCCAACGAATATTTTTAAGTCCGATCACCAGGGTAAACCCATTGCGGAAGGCCACTCGTGCCCACGAACACTGACAGCACTAGTGACCCGGATCGCCCACCATTCCAGAGGAAACCCACCACCCCAAAGGGCCCACTGTGGTAAAACTTCTGGCACACTTAAAGCAGACTCGGACTCTTGACATCCACTTTAAAAGATCACAGGATGCCTCCTCTCAAATCAGTTGATATAAAACTCATTTGGCAAAACTAAACCGAATTACTAATACTTACACCTAGTAAATATTATAGAAAATACTTTTATAAAATTGAAGCACATGAGTACATACGCTCCGGTACAACGTTACCAGAGCCACCGACTTAATAACCACGTGTCACTGATTCTTCACATGATTCCTTTAAGTCCAACAACGTCAATACATACGTTTACACGCCTTAATTTTTGGTCAACAATTGCCCACACATACGACTTGCAACTCATAATCACAAAACTCACAACTTTAATTGAGTTCTTTACTTTTGTGAACTCATTAGCTTTTTATCCGTTACTTGTTTCGATGATATCATATCCGGTGTGATAAGATTATATCTGACTCAATTTATTTTCAAATAAAACTTACGTTAAAATATAAACCATTTCAAAATGTACACAAAAAAAGCACATAAACGTTTTATTATAACCCGGTTTATTTTTAAACAAAATTTTCATCAAAACTTAGATAAAACTTAGATGATATCTCAAAGTGTAAATAAAAATAAGTATGAAAACATTTTATATTTGAACCGACTTATTCTAAACAATTTCAACATTAAAATGTAGCTGGACTTGGATGTTTACCGACAAGCACTACAACAATTTAACTCTGTCCCGACGACACCTATGACGACGACACATGTCGCTGGTATAGGATGGTCTATACCGACGACATGTTGTCGGCACAGAGTTATTGGGATTTTTGACTGGTCAAACTCTATACCGGCGACTTGTCGTCGGTACAGAGTTAGTGGGCTGCTAAAATATCAGGCGGGTTTATGAAAAACATATGCCGACGACATGTTGTCGCTACAGGTTAAAGTTATTTTATTTTTTATTTTTTTTTCTCTGTTTACAAATTAAAAAAAAAATTAACTCAACCTTTCCTGACGACATGTCGTCGGGATAGATAAAAATATTAAAAAAAATTTCTCAGTCCCGACGACATTTCGTCGGGATAAGTATTTTTTAATTTTTTAATTTTGAATCTATAGGACGACTATTTTTACTCTATAGGGACGACATGTCATCGATATAGAGTGCAGATCCCTTAAATCGCATTCCAGACCTTCTACCCCATTTTTCAACCAAAAAAACTCCACTTTCTTCTCCCGATTTCATCTCGGTTTATAGGTTTATTTGGTATCAAATTGGAGTGTTTGAAGGTAAGAATGATGTTTCTTTTACTATAATAAAGTTATATAATCTTGTTTTTATAAGTTTTATCTAAATTTTGTGTTTTAGGTGAGATTAAAATTTAAAGCTTGAAATTAAAGGATTTGAAGATTTTCAAGGTATGAAATTCGTTTAAAGCTTATGATTTAAGTGTTATTAGTGAATATGTTTGTGATTAGGCTTGTATGATTGTGTAAGTGTATATATGTGTAAGTGTATATGGGTTTGATGTTAGATTAGGTTATGCCCACCAAGTGTTTGATGAAATGATAGTATATATATTTTCATGGTTTTAAGTTTGTATGCATTTTTATATGTGTTATTTTATATGTATATGATTTGATGTATTTAGTTGTTTATGTATATGTTTATATGTATGTAATTATGTTAATTTTGTATGTGAATGTTTGTATGTATTTATGTTTATATGTTTGTTCATTAGTATATTATATGTTTGTTTTTTTTAATTGTGTATGTAAGTATGTTATATACTTGTATGTTTTTTGAATACTTGTAAGTGTGTATGTAAGTATGTTGTATACTTGTATGTAAGTATGTTTGTATTTTTGTAATTATGTATCTAAGTATGTTGTATATTTGTATGTTTGTATACTTGTATACTTGTAAGTGATTATGTGTTGTGATTATGCTTGTATGTATGTATATGTAAGTTTATATGACTTTAATGTTAGTACATCTTTGTGTATATGTTAATTGATAAAGTTGAATTTTTATGTTTTATAACACCATAGATATGACAATTGATAAGAGTTGGATTAAATTGCGAATTCAGAGTTCTCCGGAATTTATAAAAGGTATTCATAGCTTTCTAGAAATTGCCAAGAACCATGTCGACAGTTTAGGAAAAGCTTTTTGTCCGTGTAAACGATGTTGCAATGGGTGTCGGCAGGATCTGGATATCATTTATGCCCACATACATGACAATGGGTTTCTACAATCATATAAGATGTGGACTTATCATGGTGAGAATTCAAGAGGAGTATGTGAGATCCTCTAGCGAGACCGGTGGAGACTTATGTGCTGTTGATGAGATTCAATGCATTGAGCGTGCCTTAGGTCAAAGGCGAGGACATATACGAGGTGTTGGTCGCGTGGTGAGACATCCCACTCCTGATTTTTCTAGCTCGCAACCTCCTCCAACACAACATTTGCAAGAAGAAGTTGCAGAACTTAGTCAACAGCAACAACAAAATCAAGAAACTATACAACAACAACAACAACAACAAATCCAACAACAACAACAACAACAACAATACAAGAAATGCAAGGATTGCTTCAAGAGCAGATGAAAATGATGCGCTACTGGCAGCAGCAACGACCACCTGGTGGTCATTAGCGTTTGCATTTTTGTTAGATTTTGTTGAACTTAAACTAATTGTATGAATTATTTGTTTGTTAAACTTAAATTGAATTCGTATGAATTATTTGTTTGTTAAACTTGCATTGGATTTTTATTGATTATATGTTTGTTAAATTTGTAAAAAAAATTAGGTTCTGTATAAAATAAAAAAGAATAAAAAAACTGAGATCAATAGCGACGACATGTCATCGCTATAGATTATTTTTCTTTTTTAAAAAAAAAAATTAAAAAAAAAACTATAGCGACGAAAAATCGTCGCTATAGATAATGTTTTTCTATTTTTTATTTTTTTTATTTGGTAAAATCAGAACCACGACACTTATAGGGACGATTTGTCGTTCTTAGGGATGATTTGTCGTTCTTATAGACGAACTTGTGCCGACGAGTTCTATCCCGACTACATATCTGCCTATTACAACTAATTTTTACGAACTAATTCTATAGCGACGACATGTCGTAGCTATAGATTAAAATTAGTTATAGCGACGACGTGTCGTCGCTATAAGGTGCCAAATTTTCGTTGCGATAGACCCACTTTCTTGTAGTGACGTACATAAATATACAAACTTAAGATATTAGTTTTTTTAAGTAAAAATAGTAAAGGAGTAAACCTAAAATTTTTGAAACTTAAGAGTGTTAAAATGAAATTTAACAGTTTAAAAAAAGTGTTAAGAGTGAAGTGTAAAAGTTAAAGTTGACGGGAGGAGAAATGGGCGGTCTCTTTTAACATATAGTAATTTCAAAAACAGTATCTATTGTTAATTATCAGTTGAATTCCACATTGATAGAATAATAAATCAGACACATGAAAGGTGATGTGGAATGGCTCTCACGCTAGTGAGAGGGGGGAACACCGCCTCATATTGTTGAATGACAAAGGATGACAGGGTGTGGTCTAGTATAAATAAAAGGAGAGCGAGTGTTAATGGATTGTAAATTGTATAACAAATATTGTCAATTTAACACGTCGTAACGTGCACATGTGGTTCAACGTGCATGTCTTGGATCTGCTTAGTTATATTTTTAATGTTTTACGTTTCACGTGTGTGGTTATTTTTGTTTTAATTTATTTTTTAATACGAGCTTTTCCGGTGTTGATGATCACTCACGATGACGTGACATTGATGCTACCTGATATGGTTTTATGCCCCCGCCGCAACGCGGAAGGTTTAATAATAGTTTTTACTAAACACTAAAACATGGTTATGAAACGATAACAAGTTGTCCTATTACACTATATTAATACTTTATCCATTCCATCATAACAGACAACACCATAAATAGACAAACCCTAACCTAGAAATCTTCCGGAGACATCTATTTTTAATTATTATCATAAGCCAACAACACTACATCAATACTTTTATTATAAAATGTTCATGTCACGTTATCACTACACCCTCAATGATAAGAACTCCCATAACCCTTTGCACATATAACTATACAAGCATACAACCACCTCTCTCATCTATCTCACACACATAAAAACACACATAAAAATGGTGGTCAAGATCAACAACCAAAAAGTCAACACTCTGATCTTGATGATGATGATTTCATCTCACTTCACATTCTCACAATCACTTGAATCATCAACCTCATGGGTGGGTTCAAAATACCAAATACAATGCACCATGTGTGCAGCCTGTGACAACCCATGCAACCACCCCACCACCACTCCACCCCCACCACCACCACCACCACCGTCACCACCCACCTGCCCTCCACCACCTCCGCCTCCGAGATCCACCGGAACCACCTACAACCCCCACCACCACCCACCACTCAAGGCCCTTACTACATCTACCCACCACCGGCGCCACCGTACAACGACAACTACCCCACCAGCCCACAACCACCCAACCCCATCATGCCCTACTTCCCCTATTATTATTACAGTCCTCCGCCGCCGGCGGCATCCGTCGCCGCCGTAGCGCTTTCCGGCGCCACCGCTCTGTTCTTACTCAACTTCATTTGCATCTTGTTTCTTTGAATTTATTGAAATTGAAGTGATGAATAAGGCGTTGGAGTTGATAGATGTGTAAAGATTGATTGCAAGATCTGAAATTGATGAATTTTGAGAATACCCATCAAGATTTCATTGATTTACAGAGTTTTTATGATGATGATGAAGAAGATGGAAGCTGGATAGCACTGTAGATTCTTGACTGTTTATGTCTATTTTGGTAAGTATAACTCGTCTATTTAGTTTTAAATTTATATAATTATTAAATAGTTAAATAATATCAATAGTTCCATAGCTATTTTAGAACTAAAAATAACGTGCATCAGACGGGACTCGAACTCAAACACTTGATGTGGAGCAATTTATTTGTCACTAAACTGTTGTTGGTGATTGTACTCTATGTTTAACTTAACTTTCGGTTTATACGGGTTATTCAGGATTAATTTTTTTTTGTACCAACATCTGGAAGTAATTTAATTGTGTGTTGGTGATTGATTTGATTAAATCATTTTTGTTACTGGCTTTCTATATTAAAATATGGTAAAGTTGTTGCACCATGTGCAAGGATTGTTACATATTGCTTTTTAGATGTTGCGTATGGCGTTTGACATACATGTGGCATATGGATGATCTAGCATGATCTATGTGAAGCGCATTTGATTTAATGATATATTTTTGCTAGTTTAAAAATAGTTGAATGAAGAATTAAACTAATAGTTAGTAATTACTATTTACTAATTATAAAATTATTGCTTAAGTTAAGTTATTATTAAGATTAAAATGATGTTGACTGCCTTAAGTAATAAAATAATAACAATATTTTATTGTAACTTTTGTCTTTAAAAACTTTTGTTTATAAAAAAATTAAAATAATATTTTTAAATAGTTTTTTTGTGTTAAAAAACTTCATATTTCATAAAATTTTCTTTTATAAAAATTGGCAATTTTTTAATTAAAACATGTTTTTATTATAATTTTTTTTATTTGAAAAAATATATAATATCATAGCATTTAATATCATCATCAAAAAGTTAAGTTGATATGGTAGTGATATATGACAAAATGCATGGTCGTAAGAAATGTGACAAAATAATTTTGTTTTATTGGAGAAGATTTATGTCTAGATGCATGCTCGATGCGAACCGCCTTGTGATAAATTATTTATTTATACAAAGAAATCTTATCACAAAAAAACCTTCTAATAAAACTAAAAGGGTATTCAAAGGAATATATTGATGGTTTTCTTCCAATCAAGTGGTTACAAGTTCAAATCTTATGGTGTGTAGTTTTGATGATTATTTTTCTAGTAATACGGATTTATGTTAAAAAATAGGTTTATTGAAGTTCTTATTAAAGTAACTCAAAAGATTCTTTTTCCCCCACAAAAAATCACTCAAATTTTTGTAGGTGTCTCAATCTTGTATTAGTGCTACATAGGATTTGGTTCCTTGACAAAATCCGTACCTTGTTATTATTTGGCATTTCCAAATGTTAATGCAAGGTTTAATTATGGCGTATATCTTTTCTATTCAATAAGTAACATATTTAAAATTGAAAGAAAATGCATTTCTGTTTTTGAAAATGACCATTCAAGATTCAATTCATAGCTAAAAGATCAGTGTTTCTCGAACAAACTAATATCATACTTGTAGGATCTAGCAGACTAGCACTAACATGATCCCCCCAAAAAAATCCTATTATCCATTAAAATATTATATAGCAACATGTTTGATGATTATTGATTATTTAATGATGGACAGTAAACCAAATTGCTACTTAAGGGAACCATAAAAAAGTTAAGGGAAGTTGGAAATAAGCATGTGTTATTTACTGATACAACTACATGCTCTACAATACAAACTTTATTTCAGTAATTACATGTGTTATGCTACTTGTGATGATTGAAAGTATAATTTAACTGGAAAGCTTCAATCTTTTGTGGAACAAGAGAGTCCTCAGGGATGTCGAAAACAAGAAACAGAATTAAATTTCTTGATTTTGGGACTGACATAATCCAATGCAATTACTACAGAATATTTCAGATACACTAATATACTTGTTCACTAATAACATCAGTAATTCAAAACATACGGAGGAAATCAGAAGTAGATACAAACCTCTGCACCTCGCCTTCCATGGTGACCGCCAAACAAGGGCAATCCCCGCAAGCAATCACCTGATTTACGCTTTGATTTCGTTCTGTAGATCTTGGTTATCTTCTTTCTCAGAGAGAAATTCCGAATCACCTGCAAATTAGAATGACAAATGCATCGATTATCAGTAAGATTATGTGGAAAATGTGTAGCTAACCGAGAGATTAGAGGACCTACTGATTCAACTACACGCACGCACTCATGGCCGAACCTGAAAGGGGTGGGATGGGCGACCACCTAGGGCCCGGATTTTTTTATAAAATTATATATATTATATATACGTTTCTTTTAAAAAAAACTATAAATTATTATTAAAATCGTTAGAAAGGCCCAATAATATTTTAATTATTTTTACCTATTAAGCATTAGCTTAGAGCCCATTAACATTTTAAATAGTTTAGCCCAATACAATTTACCCGATCTAAACTTAATTAAATATGAAAACTTGATAGAGAACTTTGTTTTCAAAAATGCTAAGAGAATTTTCCGATTCGCTTAAGTAAATTAAATTATTTTGATACAACACTTTCTTTTTTTTTTATTGTTATAACAGTTATCGCCGTATTATAATTTTTTATAGACAAATTATTCGGTTTAAACTTTTTTTATACGTCGTTTTACAGGCCTCCATTTTTTTCTAGCCCCAGGCCCAAGGTCTCTTAGAAATTCTTGGGACCGGCTCTGCACGCATTGATAGAACCATTTGATTGTGGTGGTCGCAGGGTGGTGGTGGTCGCACGGTGGTGGTTGTAGGGTGGTGGTCGCACTGTGGTCGATCGAATGGTTGGGCGCGGTGGTGGTAGCTAGGGCACAAATAATCGATGGAAGTGTTGTGGTGTATAACAGATATATTCAAGTCTTAATTATAAGCGGGGGTTTCAAAAAATAAAAGATGACACTCGTTTAATTAAAAGCATTGCCCGTGTTTTTTTCTATTCTATTTGTGATAATAAAACAATGACACACAAGAATGTGTGTCATCGTTCATTCAGTTTTTATTAGAGATGACAATTTTTATGACACACAGTTTTACGTATCATTAAAACATTCGTATAATTAAAATATATTTTCTAGTGGATATAGGATTTATAAATACTAGTTGCTATAGACACTGTAACAAAGATTCGAAGGATTGTCTCCTATTTGATAGTCATAATGTAAAATACTATGATAGTGATTTAAGGATGTATTTATTTTTCAGCTTAATTTTTTTTATTTCTGTAGGTCTTGTGGTGTATTCACATGAGAGGTACATATATTACTTGGTTGTTCAAGCGAAAATTTTCCAGCATGTCATGCATCTTAAATTGCTTCCACTCAAGCATTCTTCCCTGTGAAATTCTCATCTCGTTCACAACTAATGTATTCAAAATGCATTAGTGATATTTAAGATTGTGCGTCTTTTTTATGCTCAATCTCTCTCTTATGAATAATATAGAACAATATGAGATATGCTTAAAATGTATCACATATATAACACGACAACAGAAATTAACCATTGTAATGTGACACCAATCATGAGAGGTGGACTCTCCCTTGTCTCATACTCTCATATATTGATATCGTCTAGGCTAGGTATCGAGGTATCGTATGATGCATATTTCCAATAAGGGTATTTCGTATTCCTCATAAACAAGCTTATATATGGTCCTCAAAATGGAAAAATGTTGCATCTCTTTCAAGTATTTGAGTATAATTGTATCGTCTTTGCTTTCTTGCGGGTTGGCTCTTCAATGTACTCTTGCAATTGCATTGTTGATTGTCTCGTGCTAGTACTATTTTAATTATGTGATGATATGAGTAGGGTTTATGTAGTTTGTGACTTAGTAGAAGACCAAATCGCATGCTATGTTGTAATTAACCTACATTTTATTATTAATTAATTTACATTTTGTTAAGGTTGGGCATAAGCATATTGTTGCTTATCGTATATTACTCAATAGAGTGAGGATAGTACCAAGAGAACTATTCAAAATCTTAGAGACATGTTACGTGCATATATATATATATAATTTTTGGTGATAGCTGCTAATTTGTGGCGTACACAAGAATTCTTTAATTTCATGGGCTTCAGAATAATTTGAGAGTCGTTGATTTTAGCTACGTATTGAATACTTTCAGTTCCAATTCGGGTCGAGTCATACAATAAAAAGATAAAACCAAGTTAAATATAAAAATACATAATAGAAATAATTTACTCATTATTAGAAATACATAGAAATATAACGGATCATACAATAAAAAGATAAAACCAAGGTAAATATAAAAAATACGTAATATAAATATTTAATCATTATTATAAATACAAAAAAAATACAATATCTCGTTGATTAAGATGATAAGAGAAATTAGTTTTCGTTCTTTAAGATCCAAAGAAAAATTATCCAACTCAATATATTCGAGAGACTTATAATGGATATATATTAATTGGGTTAAGTTAATTTTGAATTAATAAATTAAAAGTTAAATGTACATAATAGTTAATTGTTTAGTTTGAATTTAAAATTTTCAAATTCGTTTATTTAAAATGGGCTTAAGTTATCCAAATTAATTTTATAGTTGTTAATTTGTTTATTATTTGTATATAGGGTAGAGTTATAGTAGAAATTGTATTAAATCAGAAAAATCTTAAGAAAAATTGTATGCTTGACACGTGTTCTTCTATTGTTTTAAAGTGAATGACATTTTGATTATTATGTCAAATACGTCAGCTCATTATGTTTTACATGTTTATTGTGTCAAATATCAGTTATTGTGTCATATATTTTGCATCATTTGTTATATGATTCATCACTGTGTTTTACGTTTTAGATTATTCTGAGTTTTTTTTGTCATTGTTTCTATAGATTATATATACGTGTTATCTATCATTATGTTTTACAATCAGAAGCACACGATGATATACCTTTAACAATGTACATGTTAAAACTCATAGTGTTAAAGATAACACAATGTGTTTATTTCGTCATTATTTTTTATAGATCATATAAACTTATTATCTATCATTGTATTTACAATTAGAAGTACACAATAATGTTTTTCACTTGTTTATTTTTTAAATCTCATAGTGTTTAAGATAACACAATGACCCCAACAAACATAATGAGATATTGTGTTATTTTGTCATTGTTATCAATGTATTAGATTTATTAGTTGTTAATTTATTATTGTGTTTTACATATTAAAGATACACAACAATGTTATTTCACTACTATATCTTATTAAAATTTATCATTTAGAAAAACACAATAGTATTCTATAAAAACGCAATAACTGACAAAAAGACATAATGAAATGCATTTAAGACATAATGACGAGATGTGAGCTTAAAAACATAAAAAAATTATTATTTTTTCATATAACAACAATGTAATTGTTTTAAAGATAAAAAAAGCTCATTTTTATGGCGTAGTTTTTATAAAATATAATGTCGTATATAAAAGTTATGAACATTTAAAAAAAATAGAAGAACTTGCAAAAAGTCAACAAAAGTAGCTATTACTATGATATCGATCTAACAAACCTTTTTCTATAATTTGATATCAACCATTGATTAAAAAGATTGATGATTAAGATTACTTGTTATACTTTTAGTTTTAAGGGTATTTTTACTTGAACAAATCCCATGTATATGTTAGTAAAAACTTAATATTAATTTTTCTATGTTAAACTTCCAATTTGATCGGTCTCAAAATTTCATGAGGGTCTATGTTAAAATTCATAGTGATCGATCATAATTAGATCGTATAAATGTTATTATAAAAAAATGTTTCTTGATAGTAAAAGTTACTATTCAAGTGTTAGAATGTCACCATAAGAAATGGTTTGATCTCTGAATTGTTAATGCGGATTAACAGACTTTTCAATGATTAACGGTGCTCAAATGCTCGAATCAAAAGCACATAAGAGGCCGCAAAAGTTATTTGCCGCAAAAGCAATATAAAATTGACAAGTTGCTAGATAAAATCCAAAAAACATGTTTGCATGGATACAAGATTCAACTAACATATTACAACTTGCCAGAAGCCAACATCAAATCATCCTAACAAAACAAATCTAAATTATATGGCATCGATCTTGTTTTGATCCATACATAAGTGTTGATCATAATTTCCCTATCATTTTGCTAATGCTGCAAATTTTATTGTTAAAGATACTATCATGACTTCAAATAGACCAGAATGTTGCTACTATTATTGTTCTAGTTAACTTTTTCATTGGTTATACCATATGCCCATATTTACGATTTGGTAATTAACAACCTTTAAGGCTACTATTAGTTCATTTCACTATTCACTCACAGTATATATTTCACAATTCACTCACCGTACATTAAATACATTGTTCTCTACTCCCCTATCACTGGACCATAAAATGTTTTCATTATCGTCACTCTCCGCTTATATATTTCTTATGTTTTTTATATGTTAATAATATTTTTTTGTTTAGCAATATAAACATAAATAGTATTATTATAAGATTAATATTATTTAAAGAAATATTAATATTAATAAAAACTAAAAAAAATACATTACTTCAAATTAAACACCCTCACAACTACACTTTTTAATCACATTCATAAACCCATAACAAATAGGCTAAATTGAATAATTTTGACTAAATCCAAAGCAAACAAACCCGAAGTTACATCTTGGTTTTTGGGTTTTCTTTTTAAAAACATATTTTTTAATTCGAAACTGAAGTGAATTTAAACTCAGTTTTACCAACTTAATATTTGTTTCGGTTTAATAGTTCAATTTCGATATAAAGACCATCAAACCAAGAAAACCCAAGCGAAGAACATCCCTAACAAAAACAATAATTAAAAGTTGAAATCAAAGAACAATATACTAAAGCACACATGTTAATCTTCTTGCAAAAGGATTCACTCTTGATTTTCATCATTCAATTCTTGATTATTCACCATCAAAACCCTAAACCTACAATTCATTCATTTTGTTTTCAATTTTCTTGATCAAGCAAAAACAGAACCACAAGATAAAGCCATTAGCAAAATTGCAGCCTGTTCTTCTTCCCCAATTTTCCTCCTCTTCTTTGTCACCTGTGATCTCGGTCTCTGCAACACCACTTCTGAACCGAGCGCCATTAATCTCTTCTTCAAGCAAAATTCATCTTTGTTGCTGCTCTTACTGGTGGTCAAATCACTCGTTTGACTATCATCGCCTGATGCAGTGGTGACTACCATGGTTGTTTTCTTAGGTTTCTTGTCATCTTTGGGCATACCCAGAAGTGCCCTTCTCTTCTTTCGGCTTCTGATCCCACAGGCATTGCATAAAGACTGCATAATGATCAACCAAAACAATCAAGTTAGAGCAAAAATCCTTCTTTTTTTTTTAAAAGTGACAGTTTGACCTGTTTACTTTTAAAACCTAAGAATTTAGCAAAAATATTGAAGTCGCCGTAAGCAACTTTTAATGATATTGTTTACCAATCACAATTGAAGTGTTAAAACTTTTATATTTTTCTCAAAACATAAACATAAAAACTTTAAAGGTTAACCTAACCCAATCAGGCCGACAACGACTCATTTCAACCCAAACTATTTTAACCCGTTATCCAACATAAGAACAAGTTAACAGACCCGACCCATTTGAGTCATCCACCTACAAAACTTACTTCAACCCAAACCATTTTGACCCATTATCCAATCTGTACAGTTTTGACCTAACACCAAACCCATTCAAACCACTCACCTACCAGACCCATATCAATCGAACCGTTTCAACCCATTAGCCAACTTAAACGGTTTTAACCCGTTACCAAACCCGTTTGACCCACTCATCTAACACATCTACTTTTCTTCAAAATTAATATAGAATTAATTTGAAATAAACATAAAAAAATAATATTTTTAAAGAGATATATACCTTAGGGCCAGCTGGGCCACCTCTCCAGAGAGGTGTTTTGGTGGTCCCACAATCAGCACACGTTTTGATGAGATGACTACCACCGTCCGATGAAGATGATCCACCCCTTTCTGGACTACCTTTGCAGTTCATCATATCATCACACTCCGAACCCTAAATCCACAAAAACACAACAATCAAAATCAACCACAAAATCAATCATTCAACAATAAAACCCTAATCTTGATTTCAGATCACACACCTTATCACTCAGATCACCCATTTCCAAATCACTTCGATTCACAGTTTACACCCAAATCAAAACCGATCAATCGATGATCACAGCAAAAAACACAAACAGACAGATGAAATCAAAGATCGAACTTGGTTTCTGATTTCTTCAACGATGATCAACACCCAAATGCTGGAAAACACGATCAACAATGGGATCGAACTAATCGATCGATTTTTCTTCAAAGATAAGTAACACCCAGATGCTGAAAACCCCGATTAACAATGGGTTCGAACTAATCGATCGATTTCACTCCAAAAACACTCGCAAAAACTCAAAATCGAACAAGATTTAAGCGGGTTTCTTCCGATTTCTTCAAATATAATCGAAACCCAGATGATTAAACAGCTGATCAATGCAAAATAGCTCACAATGACCTCTAATTTCTTAAGAAATCTAGAGTTATGAGCTCTAGAGAGAGAGAGAGTGATGAAGGAGCCGAAGAAGTAGTAGCGGCAAAATAAAAACGAAAAGATTTTAACGTCAAAAAACCCTAGAGCGGGGTAATGTGAAATGACGAAACTACCCCTGTCGGAATATTTTTGGACGTTATAGAGTATCCCGCCAAAAATGAAATTAGCGCCAATGGATTATTATTTTAATTTTGATTTGTGGTGTTTTATGTTTTTGAAAATTTTTATGAAGTTGGAGGTTGTAATTCGGTGTGTGCGGCTGCAGGTGTTTGAATTTTGAAATTAGGGTTTCGTTTTTTTGTGTTTTGGGTAGGGGAGATCTTCACCGTTCATGTATCTAACAACTTTGATCTAATGGTTTCTATAATTTTCTTCAAATTAAATATAACAAATATACAATAAAAATCTATTTTCAGTTGTTTAAAAAAGAATCTCTGTATAATTTTTTGCACATATAAAACCAACATACTTTTGGTTTTGTTTCATAAAAGTTTCTTAACAGATTTTGCATACAAAAAACCAACATACATTTTTGTTTTTTCACTTAAAAACGCTTAACATAAAAGTTTTTAAATAATTTTTTACACGTGAAAAACCAACATAATTTCTGTTCAGAGGTTATTACGTACAAAAACAAAAAAATAGGTTGTTTTTTATGAGTAAAAAATTATATATTAATTATTGTGAGAAAAAACTGAAACTACTATAGTTTTTATGGTAATTGCCCAATCAAATATTGTATGCCATATATTAACAATAATTGTTGGATCCAAAAAAATAATATGTGAGAGAAGCATGCAGTAGGAACTTGTATCACACGCTTTCAGAGTTGTACCCAATGATTGTAAATCCCTGTAGGCTGTAGCAATCTATATATCACTGATGCCATTGTCACCTATCTCAAAGGTATATATAATATACCGGTAAAAGTATTGTTTTCGTTTAAAATTATGTATGAAGCCATATTTAGAATAATAGAATGTGAAGTTTGCGGGACTATTCATTAAGGGGCTAAGTTTGATGGCCTTTGGTATGATCTAAGTCTGGTAAAACAGAAAGGTCAACCAGCAAATGATCAAACGGGTTTTTACTAACATGGATTCAAGTCAGAACGGTTGTTTTAATAGATTGTTAATTTGGTTCGAGTCAAAAGGACTGGTTCGCATTGAAATGATTGTTTAAAAAATATGTATTAAAATTGGTTAACTTGTTATATTTGTTATTATGGCAGCCATTGGCGAAAGATGATAACGGTGATGGTGTCAACAATGGTGTGGTGGCGTGACGGCACCGGTTGGTAGAGGTGATGAGTGACAACACACAATGGTGGTGTGTATTACTGATTTATTTTGATGTTTTTAAGTAAACAAATGCTGCAATAACTACCTAAAGCAGTTGAATTTTAACCCTTCATTGACTTTGACAATTTTATTTTAGCTCCTACGTGAATGCATAGCAAAGAAACTAGCAAGTGCACACATGATTCCTGGCAAAAATATGATCAATCTAATCATGTTGTTTTGTAATGGGTTCGGTTTATATAAAATTTAGAAGATCTCTTCCGTTGGTGCAAAAAATGTAATCGGATATTCAAATATGATACTTCAGGTGATACATATGGCTCTGATAGACAATAATGTCATATTCACCCGTTGTTACCCAAATAAATACAAATGCTGATTTGAAAATATAATCATTCTACTGTGTGTAGCAAATCATCATGTGTCTGGATCAAATTAGGTTTTGGACATCTTATTTCAAGCAATAAAAATCAAAAGAGTTTAATTAAAAAATAAAAAAATATGGTTAAAATCTACATGACCAAAGTTTAGAGCCCAAGAGAAACAACTTTTACCGTACAAAGGTGATGTATTTGTACCAGACATGTGGATGAGACATACATTGTACTTGTGTCGATATGTTCTATTGGTTTCGTTACCTAATTTCTTTATTATGATGTTAAAAGAAATGCAGTTTTGTTATTATTAAAAAGAATGTTGCAACAAAGCTCACACTCCTGCTAAAACTTAGGGAAGACTGTATGTCGGTTTTGATACTTGGTCTAAGAAAAAAGCGACTAGGAATATGAAAGACTCGAGTACAGTTTCTAACATTAATAGATTTTATTTTATCATTTCAACCGAATCTAATTTGATTTGGTTCGGTTAAAAACCGAATTCATCGTTTGTTTCTTTGCTTAAATTATTTGTATCAGAATATGATTCTATAGACGTTTCATAAAAAATACATGATGATATAATTAAACTCTTTATATATATATATATATATAAGATTATTGTTTTCTAACAATATAACTAGTCGACTTTACTATTTGAGAAATTGGTATTTAAGAGTTGAGATCGAATTTTGATAACAGAGACTGTGATAACATATAAAAAATTAGTTATTAGGTTCAAATAAAACCAGTTGGTATGGCTATAAACGAATCAAACAAACAACAAATCTTTGTTCGTGTTCATCATTAAGGAATTGAAGTTGTTTCACGAACTGTTCATGAACGCCAATGATTTGAATACTGGATCGGACCGGCCGGTCGAACCGGTCTGACCGGGATTCGGAGGGGTGGCCAAACCGGTTCAGGCCAGTTCGTTTTGGAGGGGTCGGACCAGGAACCGGACCGGTGGTCGGACCGGATTTTGAATTTTTTTTTGTTTTTTGGATTTTAATGGGTAAAAACAAGGGGTTGAACAATAAATTAATATGTTAGACATAAGTTTATTATTAAGTTTTATATATAACTATAAAATACACATATAAATAACTTATATTGAATTATATATATATATATATATATATATATATATATATATATAATATATTATTTATGTAATTATGACGTCATCAGGTTCTTAAATCCGGTTCGACCACCAGACCAGTAAGGCGTCCGGTTCGACGTCCGATCCGGTTTTGAAAACATTGATGAACGCTTACCGAACGAAATTTCTTGTTCGTGTTTGTTCATTAAGCAAAATTCACTGTTCATGAACTGTTCACGAATACTTACTGAACATAAATGAATTCAAGTGTTCATGAACATAAACAAATACAGATGAGAGTTTGCCAATCTCTACACAAACTTAACATATTATCCTAACATACTTGGCATAATTATCATAATTATAATTAACACAAATATTAAGAAGTTTGTCAAGGTTTAGCATAATTGAAGTAAAAGTTGATCGAATGGGGATGTTCGTTGAGATATATAGTATAACTAGGGTTTCGTATTTTTAAATTAAAACCAATATAAACATATCTAAATGAACAAACTCAAACGAACGCTTTATCGAATGTTCACAAACATCTTATCCAATGTTCACGAACATAAATGAATGAACGTGACCTCTGTTCATGTTCGTTTGATTAACTTACCGAAAGCAATTTTTTTGTTCGTGATCATTCATCTATTCAACGAATGAACATAAGAGAACTTTCCGCCGAACAGTTCACGAACTTTCCGCCGAACAGTTTACGAACTTTTCGTTTACTACACTACCAGTTGGGCTAAATATACTATTACTATATATATATAAATTATAACATATTAAATTCGGTTAAATCAGTTATAACAAATTCACATACTATATATCAATTCACAATTCCGGTTATATTGATTACGTACATAACTTTATATAAAAAAACAAATATTAGACTTTGTTGATAACATTCTAAACCTTATATAAAAAAGACGAAAACCACGTTGCGCCGTGGGTCTAATACCAGGAAAAGATTAACGTCTAAATGTCGTCGTGAACCCACGTGTTGAAAAAGCGTTAATAACATATAAAACTTTAAATAAGGAAAACAAAACCTCAACGTCTTTAATAACATTTGAAACTTATAAAAAATAAAATCATCACAACCCATGAAATGCGACGAGGTCCTGGATATATTCAAAACTTTATGTAAAAAAAACACACGATTTAAGAATTCATGTTGGAAAGTGGATAGATTCTGAATTTTCAGTTGTGACATTATTTTTAACCTTTTGGTACATGGCTCACACACAAAAGTTTTGTTTCTTTTTTGTTTTCTTCTTTCATAACTTTTTGAATTATGATTTGTAAAATTCAGATTACATTGTTACGACAGGATTCTTTTATCTACGTTTCATTTTAATTTTACTCAAAACGGAATTGTACGTAATGATTTAAATCTTGTTGAAGCACAAATATAAAAACCATTAAAGGTGTTTCAAATTTTTTATTTTTAAGAAATTTTTTCCCTCTTACAACCTTAAAAATATAATGTATTTTAAATTCTGAATTTCCAGTTGCAATATGCTTCTTTTTAACATTTTCCCCGTGATTTTTTTTCAAAACCGATCCATTGATGTAAATTATAATCAAAATCACAGGGTGAATAGTAATGTACAAGTCGTCAAAACCGACTAGTTTACATCATAGTTGCTCTTTACTATAAAGTTCTGCATATTTCCATGCCTACTTCACAGCGCTTGAGTTTAAATCTACTAGTTGGAAAGATGGAATTGATTTTTGTGATACTTTTAGTTTGAATATTATGTGTTATTTATTCGAGACAATCAAAACAAAGATTAACATGATATCGTGTACATACATTCTCATAGCTTAATTTTAACGTCTCATATAAAACGAGTTCAGGTGTTGGGGCTCTTTTCATTAAGTTTTGGTGGGTGGTTTGTGTTCTTAATAAAACATATTCGAAATAATTTAAATATTCTACTTTCCACAAACAAATAATTTATTGAAGTTAGACTTACTTTCAAAAAATATATTTATAACCTTTATGTTTTCTAATTTTTCCTTTTTGTCAACAAGTATCTGTGAGTAGCACCTTTGTTTTTGTTCTCTTGAAGATAGAATTTTTGTCACCCATGATTGCGACTCCTGTCGTTGCAATTTGATTCTCTAATTTTGGAATCAATGTGTCGTTTATCAATTTAGGGTTGTTTTCTGTTATTTTTTTGGATTAAATAGTTTTATAATATAAAATCATGCTTTAAGATTTCTTACACCTTTTTTTTTTTCGTAAAGGAATAAGTATATAAAAAACCTACCTACAAGCAAGACTCTAGAATGCGGATAAAAGAAAATTACAAGTACACACGGGGTTTTGAATCTGGTCCCAAGCAATGTTAATTGTCCTATTTTTATTTAAACACCAATGATGGGAATAATTAACTAAATGATAAAAAAAAAAATAATTAACAATAGGATTGCAAGTTGCAACCCAAGTTTTTTCTGTCAACACAAGTTTCAAAAAGGCGTGTCACTGTTTTGAATGATTGTTGCAAACTGGACATGATAAATAGGAAATTTCCAAACCCTTTAATACTCAAATTGATCTTTCTAGGGACAAATAGATTCTAAGTAGTGTGAATCAACTGATAAATATGTGTTTGAATAGAATAAACGGTAAAAAATCCTTCCCCTCCAGCTCCCACACCAACCGCTCTTCATTCCTGGACAACAGAATGTTCCCTAGCAAGGAAGTCGCGGTTAACAATTGCAATTACCTCAACCCCCTCGCCCTACGTCTCCACCCATGTACTCACAATCTTTAACAAAACAATCTTTATTCAATTCAAGATTAAATAACCAACAAAAAATAAGAGAGATCTAACTAGACCAAATATCCTTCTAAAAACAGCAGATGCATCGTTTCCAACCTTCCTCCTCAAAGACAATCCCAGAATAAGATCATTACTGTTAAGATTGGCACAAGACTTGATATTTTTGCACACTCCATTCCCAAGACCAACAAATCATCAATCAACCTCGATATAAACCCATACTACTCTTAATAATCTTTAACCAAAAATCTTTTGGAGAAATCAAATCTCTATCGCCATTTATATAATAACACAGAATTTAGGCTTTCCGTACTACCAATCCTCAACTCGCCTTCATCTTTGGAAGCCATAATCAAACCCCATCTAATCCTAGAGATTTTCCTACGATTTGTTGTGCTAGCCCAAAAAAACTTAAAACGTAAAGATTCTAATGCTTACTAACCTTAACCCGAAGAAGGAAAAGAGACACATAATACGTACCAAGGGAGCCAAGGACCAAGAATATCAACATGGATCTCCTCCAATTGATACCATGTTAGCCTATAGTCACTAAATTAGTCAGACCATTAAGTTGTGATCGTATAGTCATATAGACAATTAGAATAAATTTAGGCTATACACACCTCTCTTTACAACTTACTAGTCCAACGACTCTAACCGGCCAACCAGTGGGCTTGTGTTACTCACTTGGGCTTTCAGTGATTAACGGGGTCAAGTATCTGTTTGGCTTGCTATTGAACTGGACTGCTGGAGCACAAGTAGTGTTGGCTGTGTTGTTGTGGCATCAGTCATCACTATGAAAATCTTATAAACATCGTACATTATCTTAAATGTATACAACTCATCCTCTCATTATAAATGATCAGGACTGGTGTAACGATTAAACATTTTTTTACATTTTTATGATATATGGGTATACAGCTTTTACATAAAATTGGTTGATTCATCGAATGCATCTTTATTCTCCATGCCATTACACGTGAGTTGTGATGCTTAAGAAGTTAGGCATAAAGACTGGATGAGGAGCAGGCATAAAGACTGGTACTCCTATCAGCACATTCAAGAGCTTACCTTAATCATCCGTTACACTTTTGGTCCTTTATAACGACAATATGTTCTCCTTAATCGTGTCGTTTTTGTCTTCAGACCTGAACTTATAAAATAAATGAACACATAACACGAGCATACATATTCTAACCTAACATCATAATTAATCAAAAGTAAACACAACCTAAGAACCTTCATTTTGATACTGATTATTAAAAAAAACAAACCAATATATAAGATACTAGTAACAGTTGTAACATCATCCCATGGCAAATAAAGAAACATATAAATCTAACATTACAAATATGGAATATAAATTCAAGATCATATGAATATACACTCGACCCTTAATACCAAAACAAATCCCCGTGAACAAAAGACAAAAAAGGACACAATTCGTTCATATCCGCCTCGAACATTGTCCCAAAACATTCAACGACTCGAGGTAAAGAAAACCAAACGACTCCCCACCATCCCACTCGACTCCACACTCTGAACCTGTTCGTTTATTGAACCTGGACCGCCATTTATATGACCTTGACCTGACTACACCTGACCTTGACCCCAACGGACCTTGACCTGACTACACCTGACTTGACCCGACCAGACCAGACTTGAACTTTGACCCCACCCAACATACCTTTCTGCTAGATCCCCTGCACATTTAATTTGAAGTCATCTCACAGGTACCCTAATAATCAAAATAACATTTTTTTTGTTAAGGTGACATTTGTGGTTACCTTTAGCCATTGAAGTTGAATCCACCTGGTGGAACTTGAACGTTTGGACCGCCAAAGTTGTAACCAGGTTGTGAACCATCAACAACAGCCTCCTCTTCTTCTTCCAACCAATAGGTCTCAAGGATCTTTACAGCTTTTTCATAAATTTCATTATTGTCATGACTCTGTAAGTTCTCAATCTTTTCTAACCCTTCTGCATCGTCTATTAACTGGGCATAATAGTTTACGTCTCCTGTGTTACCCAAGTTTTTCTCGGCCTCCCCCACCTTTAAGATGTTCTCAAGCCCTTCTAAACTCACAGTCACAATCCTTGGGTCAGGACATACAAGGAGATCGCACAATGGCTTGATACAACCCTGACTCACCAAAAACCTACAAATCATAGATTATATTTACTATAGTGAATTAGTGATATTCTTTTTGTAAATTGCAATCATTAGTTCATAACTAACACATTCATTATTTATAGAAAGTCTTAAAAACGGATAAGAAAAACATTAAGAATCAAGCTAACCCGACCCATTTCAACGTGAACACATGATACAAACCCAGCTGTTGGCAGGAATTAATTTCAGAATTAATTCAAACATTTAGGAAGTGTGAGTAGTAGGGGTGAGCAATGGGTTGGAACCGGACCGACCCGCCCTTGACCCGAAACCGATAAGTGGTTTTATAAAGAACTGAGAACCGACCATTTGCATACGGTTCGGGCCGGACCGAACCAAGTTAAACGGGTCGGTTCAGCATAATATGGTGGTCCGGACCGCAAATGTTTTTTAGGCTCGTGCTTTTTGCCGGGAGAAAAATGAAACTTAAAAATATAAACGAATGCAATCAATGGATTTGTTTCTTAGACTCGTTATTGTAACATAGACAAATTGGGTCAGGACATACAAGGAGATCGCACAATGGCTTGATACAACCCTGACTCACCAAAAACCTACAAATCATAGATTATATTTACTATAGTGAATTAGTGATATTCTTTTTGTAAATTGTAATCATTAGTTCATAACTAACACATTCATTATTTATAGAAAGTCTTAAAAACGGATAAGAAAAACATTAAGAATCAAGCTAACCCGACCCATTTCAACGTGAACACATGATACAAACCCAGCTGTTGGCAGGAATTAATTTCAGAATTAATTCAAACATTTAGGAAGTGTGAGTAGTAGGGGTGAGCAATGGGTTGGAACCGGACCGACCCGCCCTTGACCCGAAACCGATAAGTGGTTTATATAAAGAACTGAGAACCGGACCATTTGCATACGGTTCGGGCCGGACCGAACCAAGTTAAACGGGTCGGTTCAGCATAATATGGTGGTCCGGACCGCAAATGTTTTTTAGGCTCGTGCTTTTTGCCGGGAGAAAAATGAAACTTAAAAATATAAACGAATGCAATCAATGGATTTGTTTCTTAGACTCGTTATTGTAACATAGACAAATTGGTACCATATTAAAATACAAACCGTACATTAGTTGTCGTCATGACCCCTTTATTAGCTAATTTAGGTGTAGCGTGCAATAGTATTTATCTATAATCGACTAAAAGTTTATTGATGTGAAAACTTCTATTATATGCTAGTAAAACATTTTTGACATTTTTGGTGTTCAAAGGCAACCCATTTAACATCTAAAAAGCAAAAACCAACTCTTTTTTTTTGTCAAATTGTAATCGGGCCGGACCAAAACCGAGCTCATAGCCGTGGGTTTGGACCGAAACCGACCCATAACCGTTTACAAAAGTAAAGCCGAACCGTGGACCGGAACTGCTAACCCATACACGGGTCGGTCTCAGTTTTCACGGGTTGGTTCACGGATCTTAATCGGGTCGACCCGCGAAGTGCACACCCCTAGTGAGTAGTTGATCCAAAAAATCAGGACATCGAGAAGTCGGGTGCAAACTTCCGATGAGAATTAGAATATATATATCTAGAACTTGTTTATTGTTTAGGTGTCTTGGTTATTATTATTTGTTTTGTATTTTGAATTTGGAGATTAGCCCTCTCGAATCGGGCCGACTATCTTGTTCAATTTTGCATTATCTATTCGAAGTTTTGGTTTCTATCATTTGGTTCCATTGCCGGAAAATCGAATGGCACCTGCAACCCGGAATTTGGTAGATCAATTAGCAACCATTGCAGCAAGATTAGAAGCCATTCTTGCATCTTTGATGGAAGATGTTGAAGAAATTAAAGGTCAAGTGCACACAGAAGGTCCTGCAGCAAAACCGCCACCACCGACTACGCCACTACCACCACCAAAATTACCGACTCCACCACTGCTGCCGCCAAAACTACCAGGACTGCCACCGCTACCGCCAAAGCAACCATCTTCCATCACTGAAACTACCGACACAGCAACCATCACCACCAAAACTACCCATTTTCACTACTATTTTCTTCACATATCAAATGGCAACATGAAGGAAAAAGAGTTGTTTGTTCGAGGAGCAGTTGTCAACAAACCAACAAATAGAAAGACAAACTCAGTTGCCAACAGCAAGGAAATGGGCCTTTCAAATTCACATGAGGCAAACACACAAGGGTTGTTTTTAAAAGGCTTCAACAAATTGAAGCTAAACCTCGAACCACAGAATGACAGTGCAGCAGGGCGACGCGAGTGGCGGCCACCATGGCAACCAGCATCTCGTTGTGTGGGGATTGCACCAAACGCCATCGGAAGACATGAGTGACGAACACCATGGACTGATACGTTTTCGACGACATTTGTACGACTCAAATGGCGATCAAGGTGGGACTTTGATACGGATCAGAAAGCTTCACTCGCACCATTTCATCCCGACTTGAGGACAAGTCGTTTCTTCGGGCGGGTAGTAGTGATACGAACCCAACTGTTGCCGGGAATTAATTTCAGAATTAATTCAAACATTTAGGAAGTGTGAGTAGTTGATAGAACTTTAGGTGTCTTGGTTAATTATTATTTGTTTTGTAATCTGAATTTGGAGATTAGCCCTCTCGAATCAGGCCGACTATCTTGTTCAATTTTGCATTATCTATTCGAAGTTTTGGTTTCTATCAACACATTTTGACCCCGTTACTCATATGTACAATCCTGAGTTTATAAAGAATTTAAGAATGTAAAAGAGAACATACTTGATCTGCTCATTAGTGCCACCAGAAGTGGCGTTTGATATTGCCCATGCAGCTTCTTTCTTTATATCAAATTCAGCAGTTTGGAGAAGATTGACCAAGGGAGCAATTAACCCAGCTTCGATTACAGCCTGATATAAAAACACATCAAATAGTTAAAAATGATTTTACTGGTGATAGAAATGGTCAAATTTATGAAAAGATAAAGCTGCAAGATTCATATTGTTACCTGAATTTGTTCTTTATTTCCAGCAGTGATGTTTGAGATTGTCCAGCAGGCTTCTTTCTTGATGCTCTTTTGTGGTTATTGGTCAACAAGTTCAGGAGGCATGGGAGTGCACCATGCTCAATAATACACTGCATAAAGTATCACCCTTAGCCAAATATACAGCTATAACTAAGGATATTAATTTGGAGTAAGAAACAGTAAAATGGTAGCCTATCTAGTTCCATAACACGTCTTCGTAAAAATTAATACTAAATTAAGGTAGCTACATCTTTTAAGATTTTTCTGCTAAACTGAACTCTTGAGACAATGCTTAACTAACTTGTTGATATGAAAACATTCTAAAATATAAGACCAAAAGGACTTGAAAGCAAGCAAAGGTGAAAACCACAGCGATTCATTTACTTATAACAAGGTGCTAATTTTTGGACTGCCACATTCAACAAAATAACTAGTGCTGCCTGCGTCTTTTTATATGTTCAACTATTTTAATTTGTTTATTTGTAAAATTTTAGCTTTTAGAAAAGCAAAAACTATATTATGAAATGGGAGTTCAGAATTAAAGATCCCCAACTAGATATAGGAAATAGTGATAAAAAAGAGATACATTGTAAGTCGTTAGATAATATTAAAAATAACCAAAACAACATAGACCTATTATTTTGAGTTTCACAAGTTAGTAATCCCACATGAAGAACTGTAATGATAGAAAAAAGGACAAGCCTGGATTTGTTAGAAGTAAGAACGCATGTCATTGTGTGGATCCCAATGTTTGTATTTGGATTTTGTAAGCAACCATTAATAATAATTGTATTATGTAAAGTTTAGCAATCCAATACCTGAGTTTGGAGATCATCACCAGTCACAATGTTGCCAACAGTACGAAGTGCAGGAATGAGTACTGAAGGAGATGGGTGTCTGGAATATCATACAAACAGTTGTCAGAATAATACTCTTAACGAAAACTGCAAGTATTAAGCAACAATATAGATTGACATAGAACACAACTCACAAGAGAAGCTCAACAAGACGTCTGCAGACACCAGCCTCAATGACAGCCTGAATTTTGTCATTGGTACCATCAGACAGATAGGAGAGGGCCCAGCATGCATCAGTCAACACCTCTTCATCATTTGAATGAACAAGACGCTCAAGGGCAGGTAGTGCTGGTTTTGTCTGCAATCAAAAGGTTCAGACTTCAGATTGTTGTATAGCGTAACAGTATAACTGAAGAGGTAGATATTTTGACCCATTCATTGTGAACAGATCCTTTGGGGTCTAATTAAAAGTTTACTAAAAAGAACAAAAGATAACAGGTCAACCTGGTTTAAAAGTTTTATGTGAAATTTGCTTGTAAGGCATACAACCTTCTAGATCGTTTTATTCAATGTTTTAAATTATTATTGTAACAAAAACTTTTCTATACTTATATTTAATGCAGTAATTTTTTATTTAAAATCACAAAACAGACAAATCACATTCGCGGGTTAATCCAACCCAACCCATCCTGATCTGAATGAATTTGGACCAACACCCAAACTGTCCATCTAGCCACATCTAAATAACTATATAATGTGTAACAAAAGACAAGTAAACAACCTCCTCAAAAGGAGGCTGTGGTTTCCCCCGACAGAAATTTGATAGTGTCCACGTGGCATTTCTCAGCATGGATAGCTTAGCATGCTCATTTAGCTGAGCAAGCAATGGGAGCAAAGCACCTTGACCAAGAACAAGATCCCTACACCTGGGCGAATCACCAGCTACATTTCCCAATGCCCAAACAGCCTACAGCAACCAAACATGGTCATATTTAATACAGAACTCTCCATCTTTTATGAGTAAGTAATATCATCCACATGTTACCTGCTCACGAACATCATCACTTGGAGAAGCCAGAAGCTTGACAAAGATAGGGACAGCCCCATGATCAATTACAACCTTTGTATTCTCAGAAGTTCCAGAAGCAATGTTTGTGAGCGCCCAAGCAGCTTCAAACTGTCAATTGAACATTAAAAGCAAATAAACAAACAGAAAAAAAACAGTACACCATGCACCAGTAAAGCCAATGGTTCAATATAATGCTGACCTGAAGCTGTGGAAAATCCTCTCTCATCAAGAACTCAACGAAGCGAGGTACCACACCAGATTGTATAACTTCCTCAATTGGTGGGCTACGTTCTGTGAAATAAAGTACAGTCAGTTGTACAAGTAGGGTCAACAGATAGTATTTGAAACTAAATATATTTCAGAATAAAAAGAAAATAATTACCTATTGAGAGCAATTTACGAAACTGAGTTGTCGCCTCCAGCTGCATGTTGTTATCATTCGAATAGACTCCAGCCACCATAGAAGGAAGGCTCTCTAACTGCAATTCAACATCATTTTAACAGTTCAAATAACAAGAATACAAAGAAAGTGTATCTACAAGTATCTACAAACATTTATCAATATAATAGTGAACAAATCCTCATTTGTATATTACGGTATTCTGAAAGCATGGCGGTTGATTCTTTAGAGCATCTGAACGATCATTAAAAAGTCAGAGGAAAAGTGAACAGAAATCACGGTATAGAATGATATATTCTCGGAAAAGAACAGCCAATAAGTTTTAAAAGTTCCAAATTATAAGAGTGACAAAAACAACATTAAGCTTTCAAGTTTCAATTGGATAAAGATATTGAAAGAACTATCCCAATCACCTTCCCAAAATCTAAAAAGAAGAACCAGACTTTTACCCTTGAACAAAAACTTCACACAAGCACAACATGACAACAACATGGTAAACCTTACCTATAAACTGCAACTTTTAAACCTAACTCGTTTCAGTCGCAAAAATAACTTCTTCTATCCACACCCATGAAAAACTATAGAACTGAAAAATCATTTACTGTATACATGATCCATGGCTCCATGCACATACGAAACTCAAAAACTAGTTTTCAAAACAGATACACATCTAAGTTGTAATAGTCCAATCATATAGGCGTAGTTAGACTTAGAAATTAACTAATCCTAGCTTTTACCTTCCTATCAGCATATTCTCGTCTTGTTGAACCTAGCTAAAGAACTTTAAACGGTGTTTAGAACGAACAAGCAACCCCACAAACTGTTTCAACACTAAAACCTGATTGATAAACTTAAACATAGAAAACAAAAACATAATAAATAATCAAATATAAACAAGCATCAAAATTTATCTGACAAGTGAAAAGTGTACAAAATCACTCACACTTATTCAATCATCTCAAACTAGTTTATGAGTTCTAAACACATGCTTATCAGCTCTAACAAGTGCAAAATCATGTACTTGTATATACAAAGATAAAATTATAAACCCTAATTGAGTATACAGAGGAAACCAAGAAAACAACTGTTATAAACGCAAATATAAACAGCTACACAACTCGGAACCTAATCAAGAAAACTAGAAGTCATTCACACACACACACACACGGATAAAATAACTTAATGAACACTATTCACCTTTTGTGGGTGAGAAAGAGCTTGAACCTACAACTACCTGACTTTTACAACCAAGGGGTGTGCTGGGCTCCATCAAAACAATTACATAGGCAAATGCATCAATATCCATAAATGATTTTTAAGGACAAGTTACTTGCAGGCAGTCAAGGCTCCAATATATGTTCTAACCACGTTTCACATACTCTAGATAAAAAGAAAATCTGATTAATTAACACGCACATATCAAGAGCTTACAACCTAGTTATACTTATACTTATTCCATTGCATCTACCTAACGACTAATAATCTTGGTATTGAGGCTATTGTCATAACATGATGAGATTATATAACAGCATATGCATATGAAATCTATCAAGCTAACTAAGCATGTGGAATCACGCACATCAAAAGGCACAACCAAAAACTTCACATAAACTTAATACATGTATTCTCAATTTACATATCTGTAATAGAACTTTCAAAACCCTAACCTAGTTTACGCACACACAACTCAAAAACCTCTTAACCTAACATATACACAGTCAATCCCATCACACCAATCCATTTCCAATCTGATCAAACTCCTATAATCCAAATCACACATACACACAAACAAAACATATATTATAAAAATCGAATCATACGCATCAGCAATCAACCGATCCTCCAACCAACACAACGCAAACAACTCCAATCAAACGCATCTGATCCTACATCATGAACAACCGAATCGGAAACAGAGTAAACTGTAAACCTTCTTCTCGATGGTGGAGGTCGGGACCGGAGCACCAGTAGCCAACGGCTGAGACGACGACAGCACCTGACGCTTCTTCAGCAAGTTCTCCTCCCGCTTATTCTTACGGATCTCGACCATATTGTCTTCTCTCCGTCGCCTTCCTTCATCCGCATCGACGGCGACCTTGTAGCGGTTCCGGCGAACCTCCGTCCTCGCGTTTGGCCTCAGAGACATGATCTGATGATTGATCGATGCAAATCGAGGTGAAATCGAACCCTAAACAAACGAATTCGTGTGCAAAAAGGAGTTAATATGCAACAAAGTTCATGATTTAGGGGAAGTTGAGTGTGTGTAACTGTGTATATACACTAAATATACCTTTGTGAGAGGATTTAGAGAGAGAAAGATGAGGGGTTGTTTGATAATTGAAAGAGATTTTGGATGATTGTTTGAGTATTGTTTTGTTGGAGTAACTTTAGAAAATGTAATTAGAAGTTTGAGTTGACATGTTTGGTCCTTTTAGTTTGTATATGTTTTACTATTGTGTGGTTTAGACTTTAGAGGAATCTTTTTAAAATGTGACTTTGAATTTGTGTGTTAAATAAACATGGATGTCTTGTTAGTAAAGAAACGAAGAATATGCAAAGAAATATATAACCTTTTCTTGCTTCTTCATGCCTTGTGCCTAGATACCATCTCAAACCATTTATTTGTTTTGTGGTCCTTTTTTGACTACCTTCGCACCTTCTGCCACCGACACTGTTGTTGCATCTTCTACCACCAACATCATCGCTACACATGAAAGGTTCTGATCCTTGTTTACACCTTCATACAACCATTTGGTTATGGATCGATCTACAATAACAATAGTTTACTTCATTTGTTTGCTCATCTCCGACAACACCTTCATATCCAGCCAGTGTTGATTTCATTCGCTTAATACTAGTTTTACGCACATAAGACTTTCGTTGGTGCTATTGTAGATAACTCCACTAAGGTAAATTGCACTTATGTTTTTTAATTGCTCAAACAAGATGACATCTCATGAGACCATTTCAGTTGCAAGAGTACATGGCCTAAAGTCATTATCCTTAAGTGGGCATACATGGCTTCCATTGTATTCCCTACACAAGATAAGTTTAACGCAAACACTGAGAGTTGTTGCACGTAATCTTGATACGATTCTAAAGTCCCGTATGTTCCTTCAATCTACCTAGCGTTAATGAATACTCTTGGCAAAAAAATGTATTTTTGGCATTTGAGTTCTAACTTGTTAAAAGTATCACGATTTATATGGGTTTCGCAACCTCAGACCTTCAAGATATATAGAGCCTTCCATGTCATACTTTATAAAGTGTATCATCCATATTCATGGCTGGGGTCATATTGACTATATGAACAATTGTTTCTAATGCATAACTCTAAATGGAATGATGTCAGTTGGTATGACTTATCATTGACCATGTCATATCAGTAAGGTATGCTTTTTCCTATTAGACACACCACTATGTTATGCCATTTGGGGTGACAAGTGAAATAATCCCACAATTTGAGAGTGTTGATCGAAGTCGTATCTAAGATATCTTCATGTCGATCCGTGTGCATGACTTTTAAATTATTGACGTTCTAGTTTTATACTTCACTTTGAAACACTTTAAAACCTCAAAACTTATTGTTTATGTTTCAGCAACACTTTAAAACCTCAAAACTTCTTGTTTATGTTTCAGCAAGTAAACATAACCATATCTGCTAAAGTCATCAACAATGTAAATGAGCTCTATAGCCAACATGTAATACCAGATCATATTACTTCACTCTCTAGCTTTTTTAGTTCTTTAAAATCATTACAAACTTGAGTACCACACCTAATGTCAAATACTCATGAGTTGTTAGAGAAAGCAAATAAGTTTAGCATATAGATATATGGAGTGCTAGTCTCATTAGCTTTGTCGTTCTTAAGCTCTATAAGATAGTAAGGTATTTAGGATAATTTTTATTTTAATCTCCAGCTTCCCCATAATACAAACAATTAGGTCCTTAGAAGGTTTTTTCATAACATTCAATCTGGCTTTCGGCTAACACAATTACCCCCACAAGCACCTTGTTATTGTCTTTCACCATCTTGCCCTTTGCATTAACACTTGTCTTCTTGACCTTCCCCCTAATAATCAAAATATGAATGGCTTTGATTAAAAAGTTCTTCTTGATGGTTTTGAGCATAAAATGCAAGTCTTAGAGATATTTCTCTCAACTATTCATGTGAAAGTTCATACATAAATGGTCATAAGATTTTGATAGCAAGCCAAGGACCATGTCCTTTGCAAGGTCACTCCTAAGGGTAGAACTGAGTCCATCAAGATGACCAATGTAGTTCTTCGTCATTAAGATGCAAAAGTTAATGGAGGTACCCTCATGCATTTGACAACTACAAAGTCTTCTTGATCTCATAACAAACGTGCAATGCTTGTTGTTGGAACATGTCCTTTAGTTTCACATTTATGTCATATGCCTTACGTAACTCTAAATCTCTTTGTAGATTTGGCTCCATGGTGACCAGCGTAAGTCTTGACCCAATTGAATGAATCATCCATGTGTTTATCACATATGTCCTTAACTTACTTGGATTCATCTAGAGTAAGGACCTTGGGGATGAGTTTGTTGAGAATGTACATAATTCGTGAATTACAAATCAATTCAAAAATTTGGTACCATTATGTTTTTTCTTGTCTAAACTAGACTAGATGTTAAAGAAGTTATGAACAAGAACAATCGTATAATTTTGTCATTCGTAAAATAGCAAAGTTTATAATTTTATTACATTTGGTATTTAAAATCAATAATTAGTTAAAGATAAGATCTATATCACCTTTAAGTTCCAGTGAATAGTCGTACCCTGCCTACAAAAGATTAAGTGGGTGTTTGGGAATGCTTTTTTTTACCAACTTTTAACTTTTTAACTTTTAAAAAGTTAAAAAGTCATTTTATAGTGTTTGGCAATGTGATGGTTGTGAGGGAAATAAGTTAATAAGTCAGTCCATACTAATTTATTAACTTATTGAAAAAGTTAATAAGTCAATAAGTTGTTTTTATAAGCAATCCCAAACACCCCCTAAGTTGACGAGTAGGTATGATAATGATTAGATTTTCAATGTAACTCATAAGCTTTATGGCATTTTTTAACAAAAAAATGTTAAAATTGGTGAAAACCATTCTATGACATGTATTCAGTAAAATTATAAGTAATACTAAATACTTTACAATCAAAACACAACAATTACAAGACTTACAATAATGTTTATTATATACCCATTTGAAATAATAATTTGATAACCGTATTGAAAACCAACACAAACAAACACAGGGTTCATTGCTAGCTTTGCATTTAACCTAAAATATATAAATTTTCATTTTAAGATATTTTTAGCAATATCTGCCTCCTTGCACGGCTGTGTAGAGTGGTAGCATATGAATATATAAAAACTAGTTGCTTTCAAGTAGGGCTGTTCACGAGCCGAGCCGATCCGAGCGAATGTATACTCGAGCTCGCTCGGATTTAAAATCGAGAAGCTCGGATCGGATCGAATTTATAAAAGCGAGCGGAAGAGTCATGCTCGTGCTCGGATCGAATTTAACCGAGCAGCTCGGTTTCGCTCGGTTTTATAACAAATTTAGCATAACAAAATACATACCGGCTCCGTTTAGCTCGGTTTGTCATTCATTCAAGAGTTTCAAGTTCCAATAACAAACCTAACAAGTTAACAAAAAACTATACGAAGTAAAAGTTATACAAAATACAAATTCAAACACATTAAGTTCTAAGTCAAACTTAAAATTCTCAAGAAAAACAATATATCTAATCTCCAAAAAATCCACCAATGATGATTTTCACGATCATTTCCATATCCACCTAAAAAAGCCAAAAGCAATGTTTAATTAAACATTTTAGACTAAGCATAATAGTATACATTGTAGGCTTCAATATTGTTGACAATGTACATACAAAGGTTTTATAGAAATATATACCTTTCATATCTATTAGTTGTTATCATACTCATCTGGAATCAAGACATCAATCTTCCATTTTTCTTCTTTTTTTGCAGATTTCTAGACATTAAAAAGAAACCAAAAATATTAGTCTAAAGTATAAAGTAGAAACGAAGAAAAATATGAATATAAACTTACTTCCAATGTTTGTATGGTTGTTTTTGAGATGACCTTTAACCAATAGCTTCCACAAACAAGAAGGTCAACCATATCCTTTGTAAGAGAGCTTCTATAGTCATCCAATATACGCCCCCCAGCACTAAAGGCCGATTCAGAAGCCACAGTTGTGATCGGAATGCCAAAAATATCTTTAGCCATTTTACTTAAAACGGGGAACTTGCTTGAATAATGACTCCACAATTTCAACACATCTAACTTTGACTCCTCACATGTATAATTAGGCTCTTCTAGATACAACTCAAGTTCAGTTTTTTATCCGGTCTCGATTGGTCTTGATTTGAGGTAAGTTAAAAAATCATCTCCGGGTAAATTTTATTCACTAAAAGAAGATGAGGCCTTTGAGCAACTTATGGCCACCTTAGATGCCTTAAATGCATTGAAATACTTTTGAAAAAGAGTTTTTAACTTGCTAGTGACATCTTGAACCCAAATCTCACGCTCCTCTACTGGATACAACCTCTCAAAAGTCCAATCAACTGACACCAACTTAAAACGAGGATCTAAAATAATACTTTTCAAACTTCTCATACATTGGTACACTCATCTCAGCCAAAAAAGAATCATCCGATATAAATGCATTTGTTATCTCTTTTTTCACTTTAAAAATTTCAGTAAGAAACAAGTTTGAAGTCGGATATGATGTACCTGAAAACAAATTAGTAGCTTTCAAAAAAACTTCAAGAAGCTTGCAAAACTTTTCGGCTCTTGTCAAGTCATCAACTGTAGGGGACCATATGAAGTTGGAATCTCTCAATGCATAGCCTTGAAAAGCTTCTTGTAGTGAATAGCTGACTCAAGCATTCGATGTGTTAAGTTCCACCTAGTTTTTACTTCAGTACATAAAGATCGACGAGTGTGGATACCCAAAGTTATAGCTATTTCACCAAATTCCAATAGACGACCTGGAGACTTCCTTAAATACTTGACACCTTATCTAATTTTGGAAAGACATGGTTCAATAGTTCCTAATCCATCTTGCACGACCAAATTCAGAATATGTGCACAACATCTAACATGAAAAAACAATCCCTCGAAATGTAGTTTTCCTTTCCCCTGAAAATTATTCCTCAAAATTATGGCTGCCCTATCATTGTTAGATGCATTATCTAGAGTAATTGTACCAACTTTATCTTGAATGCCCCATTTAATAAGGCATTCTAAGATAGCATATGGTATAACCTCACTATTTTGAGGTGGTGCAAGCTCACTAAAACCAATTATATATTTTTGCATTTTCCAATCAGAATCAACAAAGTGAGCTGTCAAACACATGTAACCAACAGTTTGGTTTGATGTCCAATAGTCACTTGTAAGTGAGATCATATCAATCTTTTTCAAAAGCTTTTTTATCCTCTCTCTTTCTCCATCCACCACTTTTATACAATCTCTTGTGATAGTTTATCTACTTACTTTATGATATAATGGATTATTATACTTCATTAATTGATTAAACCAGTGATACTCAACAAATGAGAAAGGCAACTCATGAGATATGATAAAACTTAAAAATCATTAAAACAAAATAATTAAAAAAAAGCTAGGGTTTGAATCTAATATAGACAAATAAACTAAAAAACAAACTTACAAATCTAACCTTACAACCTTCAAATCTTGAATGACGGCCGACGGGGTTGTGAGGGACCGAAGTTGTCGTCGGTTGTCGGTCGCCGGTGGGGTTGTGGATGACGGCGTTGTGGTCCTTGTGGATGCCGACCGACAGGGATGCAGTGTAGAAGGGGATGCCGGTGTCCTTGTGGTGTCACTGGTGGGGTTGTGGATGGTGCGGCCGTGCAGGGTGGAAGGGGTTGCCGCCTTGCCGGTGGCTGTGAAGGGTTGTAGGGCTGTTGATTGTGGAGAACTGGAGAGACTGGAGTGTGGACTTGTGGAGTTGTGGTGAATTAGGGGAATGAGTTTTTGAATTAAGAGTTAAAACAAAATGTAATTTTAACCAATTTAAATATCATACATTATATATATATATATATATATATATATATATATATATATATATATATATATATATATATATATATATATATATATATATATATATATATATATATATATATATATATATATATATATATATATATATATATATATATTCGAGCAAAACCGAGCGAGCGTCGAGCGAGCGGACCTTTGCTCGTGCTCTGCTCGTTTACAAACTGATCCGAGCCGCTCTGCTCGTTTACAACCGAGCAGAATTCAAACGAGCATTTTCCGAGCATTTTTCGAGCGATCGTCGAGCGATCCTCAAGCGTCGAGCAGTTTGGACAGCCCTACTTTCAAGCGTATTATTTTTCTAACTTGAAAACTCAAATACTTTCGTTAAAACATATAACTGACTTTTGTCAAAAAGGAGAATTCAAGTAGTCACATCAATGACAATATGTAAGTTATAAGAAACTATAAATACCAATTACTAATTTGTGCGTGTTCACTTTATAGAAATTTAGCCAAACATGTAATTATTTTAAAATCTTTTAAAACAACCCATCAATAATCCAATGTGAGTTATATGAAACTCTAAAAACATACGTACGGTGTTTAACTTACAACCTTTGTATGAAAGCAGTAGATCTTTGTTGCAGAGGTAGGGGATAAACGCTTAAGTTAATGTGTTATTTTTATCGTAGAAACAATCAACAACAAAATATGCAAGTGAAAGAGCATAAAGCTTAAGCGTTGAAAGAGGCGAAACAATCAACAAAATATGCAAGTGAAAGAGGTGAAACAATCTACAACAAAAAAAGGGGTTCTATAAAAGGTGATAACCTACCATTCTAGGATATTGTCCGTTTTTTCATCCGATAGGTTGTCCATTCAGGAGTCACAGTTTTTCACTTGACGTCTTGCTCACCCAGAAAAAATTTGTCCTGATAGAGAATGTTTTCATCCCTCTTACAATGAAAACTTCGTTCTCCCTCTTTATCGATGCGTGACCAATTTATGTATGAGTTTATACTTTACTAATTCATCAAAATCTACTTAGTTAGTCTTGCAAATGCCGGTAATGTAAAGCAACACGTACTTAAATCTTGTCGTGTTTGTTTACAAGAGGATGATACAGATGTTTTACACGAAGATCATATAACATCGGACAACTTAAGGAATTGCACATAAAAGATTAGGTAATAGATCATTGACTACAATTTTTTTTAACAACTTTCATAAAAGATAACAAGTGTTATACGACAACACACTTTGCGCGTCTGAAGCACAGGAGGCTCAGATAAATGCACACTCAACAGAATTTTCGTCATCATAGCCATTAATTTCAAAAAAAAAAACATTCCACAATATAACAAACATTCACATTCAAGCAAACTACACGCCGCGTCTTCAAGGGCAGTGGGTATATACTGACCATCCTCTGACCCTTCTAGGCAAACCCTAGATAATATGTTTCACAACAGTTACTGAAAAAAAGACACATACCCTAGTGAGCAACAATGTTTATTAACCAAATTCAAAGTTAAAGACGATAACCGCTTCCTAAGCAAACAAAAAGAACAATGATTTAATGTTCTTTATGCGTATGATACAACGAATGATGCATATTTCTTCCCCTTTAAGCCATTTTGCATGCGTTCATCTCACACAACCCAATTGCAGACAAAATAAGCATCAGATGAACGTGTAAAGTGGTCTTAGATGAACATATGTTCATCATTATCAACCAAAGCAAGATATTGTCCTGAAGGTAGCCAGTTCATACAAAACCCAACAACCAACATAAATGGCCTCCGATGAATGTGTGTTCATCATCACTAACCAAACCATGATCATGTCTTAAACGAACTCATGTTGCACATAACCTTGTAGCCAACGAAAGTAGTATAACCTTGTAGCCAACGAAAGTAGTCTCAAATACACGTATATTCATCCTCATCGACCTACAAATCCAAAACAAGTCCAACAGAACCTACGTCAATTAAAACGACATTAAACAATCATCGAGGGTAGCAAAAATTTGTTAGCCAATGAAATCAGTCTCAGATATATGTATATCCATCATCATCGACAGGAAATCCGGCATAGGCCACAGTAAGAAAACCGTATAATCTGAAACAACAAAGGCCTGAATCTGGAAATGTATAAACAAAATTGTCTAAGATGAACTCGAGTTCACCATCATTGACCCTATAACCACAACACCAAACCATAACAGATCTGGATTCGAAAACGCTAAAGGTAGAAGAGGAAGATAGGTAACCGCCACCAATGCGAGCAAAGGATCGTTGGTGGTGGGGCTTTTGAATCTCTCAGTACATGACGATTTCAGGGAAGCTGGAACGATCGTAGCCACAACAACCACCATATCGTAGAAGAGGAGGAAAGGTCGGGGAACACATCACATGTTGTACCATACACATAAATAATAGCAAAACACTGTTTATTTCTTTACTTTTTAGACTGTAGAGTAATGTTAGTCACTTAATGGATACATATTAAGATAAGAGGGTATTATTCAAGTTATACTTTTTTTCTTTCACTAATTTTGTCACGTTAGGTTCTTTTAGTAAAGTTCTAACAAAGCAATATAACTAGTTTAAAAGAATCAATGAGAGACAATATGCTCTATATAAAATTTTCCCTCGACTATAATTTTATTATAATGGATTTTTCTAGGAAGATTTTAATAAGCTGAAATAGCTTATGTAATGGATAATCACATGGAATGTTGTAAATATACACAAGATTTTATTTATTAATATGGTTATAATAACTAATATAAAGTAGCTTATTCCTTAAGTTTGTTTATCCTATATATACCACATAACCACAGGCAGTGTTACAAATTTTTCTTTCTCTATATATTTTCTCATATTGCATTACTATTATACTAATTTCACGATATATAAGAAAAACTTGCATTAAAAAACCTGTGTATTACATGGGTTGGATAATTAAAAAAAATATAAATCATAAATCTGTATATATTTATAATTACTGAAATGCCCTAGTATATATAAAATACTTTGAGAAGGTGTGATATATATGGTATCTTTTCATTTACAAATAAGAAGTGATTTAGGAAACATCTAATTCTTTATACGAATAAACAAAAATTTAAAAGGTAGTGAATGATTTATTAGCTTAATTATTAATTATCATAAAATGGGTGAACTTACTTTGGTAAAAAAAAAAAGAAAATTTTGATAGTGTAAAATTATGACAAGTGTACATTTAAGATGTCTTTTATTAGAGTACTAAGATAAGATAAGATAAGATAATATACGGTACGATTTGAAATGTGATTTTTTGTAAAATTATGAAATGTGTTTTGATAGTGTAAAATTATGATAAGTGTACACTTGGGCCCGCATCATTTTGATTTATCTAAGATAATATACCGTATGAATAGTAACCGAATATGAAATCTACCATTTTGATTTATTTTACCGGAAAGAAAATTAGAAAAATATAATTTAATCAAATACGATTCATTAATTTTTCAGTTTTTTTTTGGATTGTGGGCCTAACTATAGAGGCTTTTTCAAAATAACAATGTTGGATCGTGTCAGTTGGGCCTAATTCTAGACTTTTACAATAAATGGCAACAATTTGGTATAACTAAATTTTCTATATAATTCCATTTTGTTAGTTAATGAAAATTCATTAATGATTAAATTTAATAGAACTCTGTAATTTTTACTGATTTATGTTGCATAGCGACAATTTGTTATAACTAAATTTTCTTTATTATTCAAAATTTGTTAGGTAATGAAAAATCGCTGAATGTTTAAATTCAATAGAAGTTTGTAATTATTATTTTATAGTCACCGACATATATATAAGAGAAAGGTTCAAGTACAAAGTATTTTAAAACTAAAAAATGTAAGAAAAATTTAAATGTTGACACGTGTACTTTTGATTAAAATTAGGTTAGTGGCAAAATTGATAATGTTCCCCCTTCTCAAATTCATTTTTTTTAACATTCATAATTTTTACATACGACATTATTTTTTTAAAAAAATTACACTATAAAAACGAATATTTTTTAATCTTTGAAATGCATATAGTGTTTATATTAAAAAAATAAAGTTTTTTTTCACGTTTTTATAACTCATTGTGTAATTTCTTCAGATCATTGTGTAATCTTCTGAATTGATGAGTATTACACAATTATCCGATGAGTAATACATAATAAACTTGAAACATAAAAAATTTACATTTCTCATCGTTGTGTTATTCGAAAATCATTATTTTAAAAACACAACGCATAACAGAATGATTAACATTAGACACAATAGGTAACACAATGACCAGCGCTAGACTCAATGATTAACAATAAACACAATGAGCTGCTTGATGGTGATTACAAAATGACCTAATCAGGATTACACAATGAACTGAAAAAATATAAAGAATTTATATTTTCAGCATTGTGTTATTTGAAAATTACTATTTTAAAAAACACAATGCATAACACAATAGTCAACATGGGATACAATGGGTAACACAATGACCACACTAGACTTGACGATTATCAATAGACACAATGAGCTGCTTAACGAGGATTACAAAATGACCCGATCAGGATTAAACAATGAACCCGAAAAAATGTAAAAAAATTTACATTTTCAGCATTATGTTATTTAAAAATCATCATTTTGAAAAACGCAATGCATAACACAATAGTCAATATTAGACACAATGGGTAATACAATGACCAACCGTAGACTCGACAATTAGCAATATATACAATGAGCTGCTTGTCGAGTACTACAAAATGACCTGATCAGGATTACACAATGAACTGGAAAAAACGTAAAAAAATTACATTTTTAGCATTGTGTTATTTGAAAATCACCATTTTAAAAAAAGACAATAGTTAACATTAGACACAATGGATAACACGATGACTAGCACTAGACTTGATGTTTAAACAAAAAACGTAACAAAATTACATTTTTAGCATTGTATTATTTGAAAATCATCATTTTTAAAAACGCAATGCATAACAAAATGGTCAACATTAGGCACAATGATATGATAAATATTACACAATCACCTGATATTACATAATAAACTAACGAATATTATAAAATAAGCTGACGAATATTACACAATGAGCTAAAATAACGTAAAAAAAACTTCTTTTTTATGTATCAAAATTATAGGCATTTTAAAAATTAAAAATGGTTGTTTTTATGGTGTAATTTTTTTAAAAAAATAACATTGTTTGTAAAAGTTACGAGCATTTTAAAAAAAGATGGAACTTGAAATGTAGTTAAGACTAAAATACCCTTGGTCTATCATTTAAAGTTTTAATTATTACCATTATGCCATCGAATTTTTTTAGCCCTTGAATATAAGATCCAATGAATAATAATCCTTCTCATCCTTTTTAATTTTTTTCCATTTTTACAATAACACCACCTTATATATAAAAGCTAAGGTTATTATTTATCAAAGTTAAAGTAATTAATTAATAAAATATGTATCTTATATTATTATTTATATAATAAAATGTAGTTGGTTCTTTAAATGATATATCATTATGGTAGAGTTCACTTGAGAACTTATTTTAATTTGAGAATTTTTTATTTTAAATTTAAACGTCTATGAGTTTTCATACTTTATTTTTTTTTAAAAAATTGCACCATTTAATCATAATATTTTTTGTTTTTAATTGAGTATCGTATTGTTATATCAAATAGAACAAAAAAAAATTATACATAAATACTATATATATATATATATATATATATATATATAATATTACGATACAACATATATATTATATAATATACTGCACATATATAGTTAATATACTACATATATGCAACATATATGTAATATGCGAATATTATACTCAAGTTAAAGATAATATAATTCTGGATATTATGATGCAATTTTTTGTAAAAAATAATAACGTATGAAAAAAGTTATAGTCGTTTAAAAAAGAAATAAGATGAGTTCTCAAATTCTCAAATTAAAACTAATTATCACATGATCATCTCCCTATCTTTCTATATCAATATTCATTTACTTTATATATATCAAATTCTATATAGTCGGTAGCTACAGTAACCCATGATTATTAAGCCCTGTGGCAGCTGTCAACTGGTCGTTTTTCTTTTGATTTTGCAAAAACCGATTGCTTCCTTCAATCAGTTGACTCTTTGACGACCAAACCGTTGAGGCAAACCAGACCACCTCCATTGCCTAGCCTAGATTTACAAATCGTATCAGACTCTGAGAAAGAATAAATGAAAGAGTCAACGGTGGGTGAGTAAGTGGCAAGAAAGAGGGGGGGGGGGGGGAGAAAGACCCCGTTTCACAGTCAGAGCCTTCCTGTGGCACCTTTCGCCCAAGACTTGAATCAGGCGATTCTTTGCAAGCCTTTTCCCTTATAGAAGATCTCCATTTTTACATAACAATTAGCAAGTACTGTAGATCTTTGTTGTCCTTTTATGGCAGGTTAAATTACAATATTGCCCTTATCCTTCTCTTCGCCCCGAGTCCTCCTAGTTATAGGTCTGTTCCATTGTCTCGCTACGGGCGTCGAATCTTTAAGGTAAAGTTCGGTGTCTACCCTTGAGCATTAGCTTTGTCACCTTAACTTTCTTATTTTTATTTTACCCATTTTGAGTATATCATTGCTATCGCCGCCCTCACCTAGTGTCACTGGAAGTTCGTTTTATTGGGTATCAAATATTGTTGCCTCCCTATTGTTCTTAATTTTGGTTTCCATTTATGTGAGTGATTTTAAATCATATGCTTGATTTATTTTGCAATCAGTTTCCGGTTTATGGATTATAGGAATCTAGATTTTGGTTTTTACTAGTGGAAAGCCCGCACGATGTTGCGGGATGAACAATTTACAAATAAATAATATAATTTTGATAAAGATAACCTAAATAATGTAGCTTTAAAAAATAATCGAAGTAATTCTATACTTGGGTAATGTAGTTTGTGTATACAAATTATAAGTAAACTCAAAATCTAAAGCTCACCATGACCCGAAACATAATTTAAATACATTAAATACTAAATAAATCACGGATATGTGCGTTATGCGATGGGATAATTGGTGTTGCATCTGACCCTGCATATGAAATCCCACATTATTACGCATAATAAAAAATTATTTAATTAGTTAGGGATTAATAGATGTAGAAATTATGTTTGTAGAGTTTGTCATTAAACACCACTTTATAAAATAGTAAAACAATCACTTGACAATTTACAAACTGAGATTACATATATGAACCACCTAAAACATTAAGCATTAATTCAAGCATTATCGAGTTACATATATCATCGTTTTGTATGCCAATACATCAATTAATTCGATAATGAGATTCTTATATTCAGTTTAAGGCCGAGGAAATTGTTCCAAAAAATAAGCTATATTTTCTTTAAATGTTTTTTTGGCATACACTCACAAAGGATCTCAATTTAGATTTATCACCAATTAGAATAGATCAAAAATTAAGATTTTGAATTTTTTTTGTTATTGACAATAATGTGACTCGTCGTATTATTTATAAAAAAATCATGTGTCGATTCCATTCGAGTAGCCCTCAATTTCACAACTTGTAGTTTCAATGCATAGTCACATCGTAGGAGGTCAGTTTTGATCATGATGTGAATTTTCCTCGTCATAAATCTTATAACATTTACATAAATAAGAAAGGCCGTATACATAGCACTATATCTCAAGCATGGGCCATGCCACCAGCTAAACCGTTATAAGTTTTGAAATCCATTATTAAATGCGTGATACTTCATTATCAAACTTTCATCTGTAAATATAGATCCAAATGTATAAATATATTTTTAGCTAGTAAAACTGTTATAAGTTTTGAAATCCATTATTAAATGTGTTACAAAATCTGTCTTTAAGTACAACCACCGGTAAAACACATACCTTATGCGAAACCACATTTGTCGAAAAGTCCAACAAATTTTTTTTCATCAATATCCTGCTAACCAACATGATAGGTATACTGCAGCTTGAAGGTTGAACATGAAAACTTTGCAACAACATCCGGATTAACGTCTAACCATCTCTAATCTTTAAATTAGTGTTCATTTGCATAATCCTATGATATTTCAATTTATATATTTGTGTTCATATACATTCATTTTTGACAATTAATCAATTTCAACACCTCTTTATGTACCTAAAAACAAGGGTTACAAAACAATCACCTATTCAGCAAGACGAGTCACATTCGAACCCACAACAAGCGCCACAACTCGAAACTTATCAGGGTTCTCAGCAACAATATCAAGCGTCTGCAAGTCACAAACTTCAAACAATCAACAACCAAGCTATGAGGTGGTTTGTCTCAAAGATGTTAAAAATTAACCATTAAAGTTGATCGAACCGTCTAAAAGCAAAGTAAGTAGGTCAGCTTGCCTGGTTTGACATACAAATGTCCTTTTAGTAGGTTAGTTTTTGCGGTTTTTACGGCTCGGTCGCATGGTATCCTTGGTCTTTAATCTTTATACCAGTTGAAGAAATGTTTGATCATCAAATCTGACAACTTAACTTATTTTTTTTGGCTAAACTTTAGTGCGAGAATGGGAACAAGATGGTGAATGATTATGTTCGTGAGTGTAATGTTCACTCTCGTAGCTATGGCAAAATGGTAATTAGTTTCATCTTTAAATCCAGCTTCTACTGGTTTTCTGCCAGTAGGCCACTACTCAGCACAAGCTACGTTTTACCTGACCCCATTGGTTATTGGAAGGTCTCATGATTTTTCTAGCAATGGGTTCTAATGGTTATAAAAAGGATATCACTTTATAATTTATACTTTATACCATGATTTGTGTGCAATCAACAAGATAACTATTGCCACAGGACTGTAAACTACCTACACCAAACCTTCAAGATTTGATTTTTATGGTCTTAAAAGCACACAAACCTTTACATTATTTTAGCTAATGTTGCACTCCAAGCAAGAGATTAGAATTGTACCTTGCAGTTAACCAACCGATTTCCTTAAATATATCCAATGCTTGCTCCAGGCGCGATATGCATTCTGCAAAGCATCCGACAGCAAGAAGTTAAAAGTCCTTAAAATTAACAAAAAGGGCAAAGTTCGATTGAAAAGAATCAAAGATGGATACCTGTAGTGTTTGTTTTCTTATAGTAATGACCTGCATTAACAAAAGCATTAGCAGCTTCATATTTGCTATCCAACTGCAAACAAAAAACAATCATACAAACATGATTCTATTTAATACATTGCGCGCACTTGCCATCGCAAATCATCAAACACTTGCCTTCAAGAAACACTCAGCCAATTTGACATATACAGCCCGAGCTTGATCCCCTGCATAAAATGAACCAAATCAAATAATCCACACAATCGAATAGAATATCAAATTCGATCTGTGACAAGATCGATATAAACATCAGATCATTATAACTAAATCCTACATACCTCAATTATCATAGAAAATTCCTATAACATTTAAACATATACATCAAAAAGAAGGGTTACAAAACAATCACCTGTTCAGCAAGAAGAGTCACATTCGAGCTCGCAACAAACGCCACAACTCGAAACTTATTAGGGTTCTCAACAACAATATCAAGCGTCTTACCGGCTGCGGCGGATCCTCCGCCGAACACCGAACCCCTTTTCCGATCGTTACCTTAGCATCTTTCCTCTTGAAGCAAAACCCACCTGAGAAAACCCCCAAAAACACAAAATTAATATCTGGGTATACTAAATTATTGATATTATGAGATTGAATTGGTGAAAGACGTACCTTGGAGCTTGAGGAGGTGGGTTGGGGGTTTGCAGGTGTAGGAGAAGGTGATTCATTTCAATTGAAGAGAGATAACTTAGATGAAGAGTACATATTATCTGACTTAGAGAGAGAGAGAGAGAGAGAGAGAGAGAGAGAGAGAGAGAGAGAGGAACAAAAGAGTGTGTATGAAGAACGGAGATAGCGGCCTTCGATCTTTCTTGGCTCTGCAAGAGGAGAGTTGAGGAAGGTTCTTCGTGAAGTTGAATCATTTCCTTCTTTCTCTGTTTGCTAACAACAACAATTCTATGGATTTAAGAATTAAATGCATTGCAAATACAGCTAAGTTCACATGTGAACCAACGTTGTAGTGACATGTGAACTAACATTGAAGACGAATTTCATCACATGAGAATGAAGAAGAGTATACGAAGAGGAGTTACACTGAAGATGAGTTTCATCAATTGTGAAGAAGAGTTTTATCACATGTAAACCGAGTTTCTTTACATGTCTTTTATTATATGTGTATAAACCTATTCATTAATTAGGTATCTATAATATCATAACCATTTAATTCCTTAATAATTCTCGTCACGTTGATACAACTAATACATGATACTTAAACTAATAAACTCATGAACGAAAAAGCTAATAACCTCATGAACGGAAAAGCAAACTAAAGCTACAGACATCATGATGGAAAGATGAACAAAGTGATTGTTTTTTATCAGAAACTTGAAACTATAAATTTATGTATTCAAAGTTGGAATCTAAACCTTTATAAATATAAAATTTTAATGTTTATACTTAAAAATTATTTTAGGTTTGTTGATTAAAAAAAATTCCACCACAAACAAACAAAGGCTCCGTGTGATATTAATTACTGACTTATTTAAATAATTACCTAATTTATATGATTGTTACGAAACTCATGAATATAATTACACAACCTATATTTATAACTATGCAAATAATATTATATAAATTATAAGCACAATACATAAACGTCTTTTTAAAAAATCATTTTTAAAAAATAATATAACAAGATTCTATTCATATTAAAAACAATAAAGTACTCGCTTTTATAGTGTCCCTTTTTAAAAAAAATAAATATCATACAAAAATATTATACGTGTTTAAAAAAATAAAAAGTGCATAAAAATTCAACAATTTTAAGTTATTCTAAATTTACTCTCTAGATTTTTTAGGATTAGGTTAAAACAAAAAGACTTTAAAAACTAAAAATCAAAATATATTATTAAAAAATTGAATGAAAGAAAATAATTACGTATATTACAAAAGTCTTTAATACAACTATATTATCCTATCATGATTAGTGAAAGTATGGGTGGTATTTGTAGTCAAAAATCACTTATTACCTAGATTTTAGGGGGGTTTCATCTTATAAATGTAGGTTAGAGTTTTATGATCATCCGAGACAGTTTTCGGTGATGATTTGCATAAACCGAAGAAAGTTATTAAGGAAATTGTCACCACAAACTACCATCTTGATTGTTATTGAGCTGTTAACAACCGGGAATGGAAAGGGAAAGAGTGATTATTGCTCAATCGCAATGAATGAACGACATTGAAAGTAAATGGTGGTTTTGTTTGGCCACGTGTATATGCTTATAAGCATCATATGTTATACTTTGTTGTAAGGACATAAATAAAATAAAATGGTTAATTTGTTGAAATTTAAGCATAACTTTTCATATGAGTGTCTTAATCTATTTGTAAAATTATCATTCTATACTCCTTTCAGTTTTATTATAAAAGATATAAATAAATATTAAAATTACTAAACTCACAATATGCCCCTAAAAATATTAGTAATATAGTTATTATAAATATAAAGATATATATATATATATATATATATATATATATATATATATATATATAAGTTATATACTTACATATTTAAATAAAACAAATCTTAATTTAAATAGTATTTAGTTATAAATATATAATTGGTAAATATAAATTTAGATGTCAATTTATAGTATCATAAATAAAATAACATTTAATGAAGTGAATTGAATAATATCCTATTATTAAATAATGTATAAATAATATTTATTAAATAAATGAAAGAGATAAGGATAAAAATATCAAAGTATATAAAATTTAATGGATAAATTTATCATATTGTCCTTAAAGAATTTTAAAATCTTAATTAATTTTATATTCTACCCCTCTTAAATGCCTTGCACTCCTTTGTACATGTTGCTTCAAACCTTGTATGCTTGGCAATATTAAATCTCTATCCAAATAGATGTATTATATAGTAGTATAAATATAAGTATTTAAATAAAATAATACTTAATTTAAATAGTATTTAGTTATAAAAATATAATTAGTAACTATAATTTAAATGTTAATTTAAATTATTATAAACAAAATAAAATTTAACGAAGTGAATTAAATAATATCATATTATTATTAAATAATGTATTAATAATGTGTATTAAATAATACAGTAATCAGAAGAAGTTAATTAAATAGGGGTAAAAATGGAACTAAAACATAAAACACGTGTACTCTATGTTTAAAATGTTGTATAAGTGTCTTACACTTTGAATGAAATCACCATCATATCCTTCTAATATGTATTATATAGTAATATAGATACATACATACATATAGATACATACATACATATATGTGTGTATATATGGGAGTTGGTTATTATACAAAAAGAAAAAAAATTTAAAGAATACAAAACCATCAAGGCGTGACAAGTGTAGTATTTGTCCACGTCATAATCACGCCTAGATGCAACATGAAAACGCTATTTGTATGATAATAACATAACCTATGTCTATAATTAAGTGCAACACTAATTAGGATTACACAACTTATATGAATATGCTATGAATATATGTACACTAAGGTCTTATCAAAATCAAAGGAGTTCCTAATTAAGAAATCACTAAATGGTTCAAAGCAAAAAAACACAAGCGGCTTGATCAGTTGAAAAGAAAACCTAATATATGACAATACACTTTGGTCTCCGACCTAAAGAAATATATCAATGGGCTGGAGTGGTAGTCAGAGATTTGGTTTCCCCGATTTATCCCATTTTCCCCAAGTTCAATTTTCCTCTCACACTTTCTTTTTTTTCTTTGTTTTTCTTCCAACCTGGTTAATATTTACCGGTTTCCCAATCACCATCCTTTACCTCATCTCCCCATTTCTTTCACCCGGCCCTGAACGATTCCGTCCCACTTTACAAAATAAATCTACTAATATTAGAATTACTCAACCCATGCAATTTGACAATTGTCTCAAAACCCACCTCCACAACCATTATTGTTTTCCAAAATAGATTTATTTCACATATTCATTAATGCATATATATGAGTATTAGACGGTTGTAAGGTATCATTGCTTTATAATATAATTAAGTCTATGAGGCATCCCATGAACCATGCATTTTTCGGGAAAAAACATTTAATCTACCACATCACACCATATACAACACATCACACTATACACATCACATCACATCACATGCCCACCAATCATAATTTGCCACGTCACACCACATCACACCACATTATGCCATGTGAGGGGGGTGCTCACACCGTGGGCGATACCGGCGTGAGGAAGAAACGCAGCCTTCAAAATGGGGAGAAATTTCCCGGTGTCTGGATGTCGTGAAACGGCCGAACAGCAGGGCTTGGAGGACTGGCGATGGTGTTACCACGCGGCGCCGCCCACCGCTGCGGGCGCCCCCCTCCCTTGAACTATATGATAAGATGAAAAATAAAAGTATATATTAAATTAAGTTGCTCTATAATCTACGATTCAGTGAACCTTTGATTTAACACTTGGATATCTAACTAGATGTTAGTTATGCATATATGTAAGAATCAAAATGGCCGGATGAAATTAATCGGTAATCACTAATAGCATTCACAATCCATCCCCCATCTCTATCCTTATAATTACATTAAAAACCACTATTTTTTCTCTCATCTTTTTAATTAAATAATATTTTTTTCATATTTTTATCATTATATTTTCTTTTTCATTCACTCACAATCATTTTAAAAATATTAAAAATTTTATTGGGGTTGTATCCTATTTCTCCAAATATAGGAAAACACGGTACAACCCCCATAAATTCTCCATCTCTTTCACTCACAACCACTTACAACCATCCCATATAATATAGAATACTCACTCACATAAAAATAGAGAATGAACTGTGAATGCTCTAACGCTAAGGTAATAAACAACTATAAAAGTCCAGAATCAAAACAATAAATAATAACTAGGCTAATCAATATTAACATTTGACACATATATGTTGTAGATGGTTTGAAGAACACAAAATTTTGGAATTCCTTCTAACATAATTTTAAGTTAAGATTGGGTGTTAAAAAAACCAAAAAACAAGTCGTATCCGTAACCGAAAAACTCGAACCGAATTCTGAATTCGGCTAAGTTCCTAACCTTATTTGAATTATGAATTTAGTTTTCTGTTCGGTTATTGGTTCCACAAATTGCTTATTCGGCTTGGTATCTGAATTCAATTGAATTTGGATTGTGAATTCAATTTAATTGGTTAAATTTGGTTAAGTTAAATTAACGGAAAGATCGAACCAACGAAAAATTCTTAACATAATAAATTGAGTAAACCGTAAACTGAACTGTTGAATAACTATGTATATATTGTTACATAAAAATCTTATGTTTTTTTAGTTTCAGTTTGGTTGCTTTTGTATTGGATATATGTTAAGGCGTTAAGCTTTTCGCTTTGCTATATATGACATTAATTAGCGTTAATTTATTTTACAATCTTACGTTGAATGCTTTGCTTTTTACGTAGAAATCTACTTGATATGTTTGGAATCCATATGTTAGGTTTGATGTTAATGTCTATTTGCTATGTTTGTCACTCGACATAACTTATCGTAATGAAAATTCTTAACATGTAAACTTTGATTGATTTTGATAGTCGAATTATTAGCCTAGGTTTTGTATATCGTAAATGTATTGAAGTCTTTTAAATTTTGTTATATCAGTTTCACATTAAAATATTTCACAGGTACAAAATCTAAATCGCAAAATTCAGAAAGTTGAACAAGAAAGAGTATGAATTTTTGTGTGAAAAACGTATCTCTAAACAAACAAAAAAATTTCTTTCATACGTAGGGAACCATATATTATAACAGTTAAGCTGTAATCTGTAATGATGCAACTAATCATGAAAGAGTATGTTGTCATTTCTTAAGTAAAAATGATATATAAATGTTACTACTTTTTTCATTCTCAAACGGTGTTAATCACGTTGCTTATGTCAAGTATGATGTTATGTATGTATCATGCAAAGCAAAGCCAAAAGACCATGTGGTTGTGTTATTCAATATGATTGTAACAATTATTCATTTGAGTATATAATGATTAATTTCAAATCTTATGTCTTATTCATTTGGTATGTAAAAATAGATTACTTTAATTTTTTTATTTCAAAATATAACAAAGAAGAGAAGACTTACAAAATGTTGGAATATGTGTTTCGAAAGGAGGGTTCTGAAACAAATGAGAGTCAAGTTTCAAGACTTGAAGATTGAAGTCCATTTTAGACCTATGTTATGTTTTGTTTTGGCTCACAAAACATCACACATTCATAGCTTTGCTTTGAATATATGTTGTGTATTTATTTGCATGCTTGTATGATTGTGTTGAAAAACTAGGATTTCAAAGCATCACAAACTATTTTAACAAATTTAGAATCAAATAAAAAGTTTTATAAAAAGATATTTTATAAAAACTCATACACAAAACTTTACAAGTTGGAAAACTTGTTAGAAACTAGAATTATATATCTAAGCTTCATAAATTTTGAGTTTAAGACATAAAATAACATGAGACCTTATTTTATAAAAACCCAATGGCTAATAATAAAGGATGTATTAATACTAAAAATGGTTCGATGTATTTAACACCCATATATTAAAATCTAGGATATTAAAATTGAATCTACACGATATATATTAAAACGCAAAACGAACTAAAAAAACTTGATTTATTTAATGTAATGATTTTATTTCATGAAAAACTTTTTTTAAATAAAAGCTTTTTGAAAACATCAATTACATCAAATGTAAAAGTACCCTATCTTAATAAGTATATGCCACCCTATTTAAAAAACTTACACGTTATTGAGATTTTCTTGTGAAGAGTTGCCATGGGGCATTCACTTGAATTTTCTTGTGACAAGATAACATGGCTTGTCACAACCTTTGTGCTAAGTGCGTAGGCCAAACAAATTGGTTAGGGAGGACATCAAACGTTTTAAAGTAGGATAACTCATTACTCGAGCTTCTAAAAAGTGCGCAGGTAATCGTAAGGGGTGGGTCGACATAAACAAGATTAAACGAGTTAGTACTAACAAAGTAATGTTATTGAACCCTTGAGGGTTTAAGAGTTTCAATTAAGAAGTTGGTTTTTCAAACCTAAACAGGCAGACAAAGCACCAAAAGTTAAGGATGATAAGTATCTTATCCTTTAATCAAATAAGGTTTTATTAATAAAATATAGGGTATTTATTTATCAAAGTATTTAAATATCTAAAATGCAATAACTTGAAACTTGCTTTGTAGATACAACACCCGTAATCTCTCCTTCGTCGATCTCTTCCGGTGTACGCTCCATACTAGACCTTGAGCCTTAGGTGCAGTTTGTTTTTTCAGAGGTAAAATGTCTGCAGTTTATGAATCACATCTGTAGACATTTATAAAAAATAAAGATGGACCAAACCCCTGCAGTTTGCAGAAAGAAAACCATTTGGTTTTTAACTTCTATAGACTGCTAAAATCAATTGAAATTTAAGTAAATCGATTTTTAAACTTATATAGTTTCAATCTGCAAAAGACGTGTGTGATTTCTACTTCAAGATATTCATTCATATTGTATCTATAGATCCAAAACAAGACCCCATCCTTCAACATTTAACCCCTTCAATCTTCACTTTGGGTAAAATCCATTAATAATAATCATGGGCTTTGAAAAAAACAAGAAGAATTCAAAAGCATCTTCATCATCCCATGTACTTAATCTCCCACGGGAATAAACCCCTCTTCTCAACTCAAAAACCACACATCAATCTTCCGAATTCAAGAATTCATTAATTTGTACACATTGTTCGTGTGTATATACTAATATGTGTGTATATATAGTTATATATATGTGTGCGTATATATATTCATCTCAGCAGCGAACGTGTTGGCGAAGTACGGAGTGGATGACATTCTGATACTCGAGGCCTCAGATAGCATTAGTGGGAGAATCAAGAAGCACAACTTCGGAGGATCGGTGGAGCTCGGTGTCGGTTGGATCCTTGGTGTCGAAGGAAAACAAACAATCTAATTCGGTGTGGGAGCTTGCCGGTCAACATGGTCTCCGTATCGTCTTCTTTGACAAGTGATAAAAACCATATTCATCGACGGGTTCTCAAAAATCAATTGTTTCAGTGACCTAGGGTTTGTGCGACGGCGTTGACGGGAGGGGTTGCATGCGACAGCGGCGGCCGGTGGGGTTTTGTGAAACGACAACGGCAGGAGGGGGAGGGTGCGACGGCGACCAGGAGGAAAAAGGGTGGAGGTAGGCGACAGTGAGTATAGGGGGTGAAGGTAGGGAGGTGGAGGTGATTTGTTTAAAGAGTTTGAGAAAAAGAGGTGTGAAGTTGATTTTTAGATCTGCATCAAAAGAACGTCAGGAAGATATTTTTTAATGAAAGATATTCTAAAAACAAACACTCTGTAGACCTAAATGTCTGCGCGACGCAGACAAAAAAAATTAAGAAGACTTTTTCAGAAAAAACAAACACCATCTTATGAATCTGCATCGTAGTCTTTGGATTGCTTTGACCTAAGACAAGAAGTTGTTAATTTGTTTAAAGAAGAAATATATATTAGCTTTTTAAAAACATTTAAGAACTAAAGTTAATGTCCATCCTATTTATGAAACAAAATTGAATTTTAAACATATCACAGGTACTATATGTGTAATTATTCATAATATAAAATCAAAACTCAAGGTTGGAGTTAAGAAGCAATCCCTAAATCTTATGGGTAACGAGACTTTTCCTGATGCTTATAAAATTACTTGCAAATAAAATATAATTAGTGAGAATAATTTCAAATGGTTTGTTAAAGATTGTTAAGTAGTTTGTTAACCAAAATATGTTCTATAAAATTTATGTAAAAAAAAAGAAATCTACTCAACGGTCAAATATCATTAGGAACATGTATGATCAACTTCATATAAAAAACACTCATTTTTCAAGAATATTCAAAGCCACCCCAATACGAAGACTCAAAAAACATATCACATTTTCATCACAACTTTATTTTTTAAAAACAATTTCGCTATACATATTTAATATATATACTTTTGTTTCTTCACTTTTTTATGGGTGAATTTTTTCCCAAGAATAAGGTCACCCAATTGTGAAGAACACAAAGAATTACTACTTGTCATGAGACTCAAATACGGCCTACTGGCTAGAGGTGTACAAACCGGTTTATTTACCCAAACCGGTTCGGGTTCAAAACCGAACCGGTTTTTTTGTGAGGGGTTTAAACCAGTTTTTTTCCAAACTGATTCGGTTACAAACCGATTTGATTCACCGAATACTTGAATCTGTCAAACAGATTCGAACCGTTTTGAAACTAGTTTTTTTTAACAAACCGGTTTAACCGGTTTTTAACTTTTCAAACCGGTTTATAAACCGGTTTTAATAGTGGGGTTACCAAACCGGCGGTTCGGGTCGGTTCGGGACCGGTTTGGGCCAAACCGGGTTTATTTTTAAACCGGTTCCGGTTTTTTTCCCCATGTCTACTACTGGCAATACTCATACTCTTATTTGATTATTTAACATGAATGTTTATGGGTGTGAAATGCGACTAATGGTGGTTATATGCATTAATAAGAGTCATCATTGTTAGAACAAGGACGCCAATATTAATTTCATTAACTTCTAGTTACCATTGTTAGAACAAGGACATTGATGTCAATTTTATTAACATCTGTGTTTTCATAATCAGTAGGTGTTCATAACCTTATTTGTCTTAAATATTTACAATTGATGTTGATCGTGTAATATAGTTAAACTTAAAACATACAAATTTTATAATCATATTTTATTAATTCATTATCAAATATAATTTTGTGAACCACCAAAATAAAGTCCTTTTCTATCCATTGCTGCTTTAAATGATTTTATATCTTTATGTTTCCTCAAAGGATTTCATCTTTAAATAATGCAAGCGTTCTTCTTTGTCCTTGTTGAGATTATCATTACAGAGTGTTCTTCATCTAGATTCTATGCAGTATTTCAATCTATCTTCATTATATAAAATTGAACACTCTAAATTTTACGTATATAGCTAATGAATTATAGTAAACTTTTTAGGCTAAAGCATAATTAAAGATTTAACCTAAATAATTTAATATCTATTAAGGTAATTTAAGTAGAAGTAATTCATAGACCAATTAATTATGTATTCAGGCTATTCATATAGATTTAATAAAATAACATGTTCAACCATAATATTGTCCTTCAATATTTTAACAGTTGGATCATCTTTTAACTTATTATAGAACATAAAAAGTAACTAAGACTTATTATTATTATTTTTCATAATTTTAACCTCAGCTATCCTATTCTTTTACCGAACTTGATATATACAAAATCATCCACATATTTGAATAAATTATAAAATAATATGAACACATAAACAGCCTTTATAAAATAGTTAAATTATCAAATGAACCTTTTATGTATTAATCAAAAGCGTTTTTGTTTTAAAGTTTAGTTAAAAGCAATATTCGATGTTACCCATCTTGAGTGCTCTTATAGCAAAAAACCATGAGTTCGACAAAATCCATCAAAGTAGGTGTGCTAACTTTATGATTATAGTCGAGTTAAAAATGGTTCGAGTTCTAATATTGACGGGGTAATCATTAGTGAGTAGTCGATGTTTAAAATCTTAAGTACCTTATATTAAACAAGACTTTACTCAACTTAAATTTGATTTGAGTTAAGTGAAGTAAACGTTGGTGAGTGGTTGATGTCTACAACCATTACTGAGTGATCGATGTGTACAGTCTCTATTAATTGACTATTAAACGAGACTTTAGTTGATTTAAATGTTGTTCAAATCAACTTACAGATCGACTAATAGACGAGACTTTAGTTGATTTAAAAAGTTGTTCAACTCAACTTACAGATCGATAAACTTCGGTGAGTAGTCGATGGTTGGGGCTTTTCACTATTCTTAGGTCCAAAAACATGCAAACAACATCGTACCTTGTGGACATATATGAATGAGCGATCTAATCAAGAAACAATGAATTAAATGTACATAGTTTGGTTTTATCTACTCTAAATATATTAAAGTACTCGTGGACATTTAATCAATTAGACAGTGGGACATGTGACTGCAGTAGACATCTAAACCGTGTGTCATATAACATCTATCACAATAATTCAATTCAAGATACAATGTATTTATTTTTTATTTAATTTATTCATACTTTTGTAATTGCTAATAGGTTGGCTCATACGGCAAGAAGAGTGTCACTTAAATTTTTTTAGAGAGCACAATTTAACTTGACATATCTTAAACATTTGTTATATTTATTTATTATTATTATTATTATTATTATTATTATTATTATTATTATTATTATTATTATTATTATTATTATTATTATATTATTATTATTATTATTATTATTATTATTATATGATGATTTTAATATTTAATAGTTATACTTTAAGTATCTAAATAAGATGATACTTAATTTAAATAGAATCTAGTTATAAAAATATAAAAAATAAGTATATATTTTAATGTCAAGTTAAAGTATTATAAATAAGATAATAACTAATATAGTAAATTAAAATATTTTCATATGCATTACATAATGTATTAATTAGCACTACAAGAAAACAACTCTATCGCGACGACAAAAGTCGTCGCCATAGGTTCTATTTGTCGTCGCTATAGCCTATGGCGACGACATAGGGTGAGTAGTCAAAGCCTTGTCGCAATAACTCAAAAATTGGTCGTCGCGATAGACGTAGTCGCCATAGAAGCCTGTCGCGACGACATGTTGTCGCGACAAACTCGTCGCAATAAATATTTTTAATTCAAAATTAATAAAAAAAATGCACCTTATGGCGACGACATGTCGTCGCCATAGGTAAGTAATTATTTTTATTTAATATTAAATTAATTAATAATTGTTTAATAAAAAATTATTAATTAATTATTTAATTTATCTTATGGCGACGACATGTCGTCGCCATATGGTATCTGGTTAAAAATTAAATTTTTAAAATTCTGTTTTTTTCCAGGTTTTTTTACCTAAAAACCAAACAAAATCCCAAATTAAATTCACAGAAATTCAAACTAACGTATCAAATATCCAAACGAAAATCAACTAATTTTAGTTAATTACATACCAAACTAATATATTTTAAGTTTTACAAACCAAACAAACAAACTATTTAATTGTCGTCGTTTTCATCATCTCCATCGTTATCGGGATGATGCTTTTGTCTTTCAAATTGATTCATTCTTTCTTGCATTTCTTGCATTTGGCGCTTTAGTTCTTCCATTTCTTCATCCCGATGTGATGATGACCCGCTTGATGACTCATAACGAGAGAGATTTTTTACTTTTCGTCCAACACCTCTCGTATGACCACGTCTTTGTCCTAATGCTAACTCTAAACATTGCACCTCATTAACGGGCGACTCACCCGCCTCCATTTGCATTTGGGCGTATTGATTTTCAATTATTGCCTGCAATTATAAAGAATTAAAATGAAATGGTATTAGTTTTTATTAAATTTTGACAGCATAACTATTATAAAATGAATACAAACTATGTTGTTTAATCATAAGCACAATACCATAAAATTCCCAATTATCATAAAATTCCTAAGTTTAAATTTATAAGCACAACTAACATAAAATTCCTAAGTTTTAATATATAAACTAACAACTCATCAAAACCAATAATTCTCAAATATGGATAGCATATAGATCATATTGGGTCAATTCACCAAACACGATATATTATAAACATATGAATACATGATAATAGCATACTTAACATATAAAACTTACCCAATCTTCTTCTGCCCTCTAGTTCACCCATCCTGAACCTTCACTGTAATGCGACCTCCTCCACGTTTTGATGTGACTTGGGGTCCCAGTTTGTTGCTCCTAAAAACATTAAAAACAATATTCATAATATTTGAAAAGAATTAATAATACATAGGATATATAATATATGTTTTCTTACCTGAATATATCGTCTTTGAGCATATGATTGACTACCATGCAGACTTGAATAGAGCTGTTTAGCTCTATTCGTTACGCCTTTTTGAGAAAGACATTTATGTTGTTCACTTGAGAACAACTCAACCACCTGCTCCTAAGACTCTTGACTTTGCCCTTCAGGTGGATTATTGATAGCCTACTCAATGTTATCATAGCCTCCTTGATTTAAAAAATGTTGTTTCACGTCATATCTCCTGTCTCTGAAAGCTCGTTGGCAATCCATATGTATTCCAAGTTGTATACCTTGCCAGTGGTCTGAGCAACGATGAGCTTCCAGATCAAAATATTCCTGCAAAATAAAATAATTAAAAACATATAAAAGTTATGATTATCAAATTACAAATAAAACACTACATAAATGCTCGCCTCTAGAAAATTGAACAAGGATATCTTGAACATATCAGGAACTTTATCCCAAATGGGATAATGAAAAGGAGCAGTGAAAACATGATTGGATAAAGCTCGGATAAATAATTGACTGTTTTCTCCAATAGTTTTATATTGTTTTCCTGTATGATCAAATTGCACAGGAAGTGATTGGCTGTTGTTTGCAGCCCATTTCTCATATAAGTTTAGATTTCTTCCTTTTGATTTTTTTTAGCCGATGCTATATTGATATAAAAAATTAAAAAGTTAGCAACATTTAAAATATATTCAATTAAAAGATATATATTTAAAACATTAACTTACATGATTGGCAAGTAGAAGGAAGAGTATATCCATGTCCGTGGGGGTCCCGACCCCCACCGTCACCCCCGTGTGATCCTGTTACGTACGAAGACATAACATGCAATAATCAATTTGTGTTATCACTATAAAGATATTCATGTGACATTTTAATAAGAAAAAGAATAAAGTGTTCTTAATACATACAATCAATCTGAATTATCACTATAAAGATATTCATCTTCATCTACAAGATCATCATCGCTCTCGTCCTTACTATCATTAATATCTAATGGATCTTCATCTTTTTCATCATCATTAATAATTCTTCCTCATCTGAGAGATATGCATCTTCATCTGCTTCATCATCATTATAAAATCTTCATCTTGAACAAGCGGAGCAACAGGCAACCAACTTAAGTCTACGACTAATTCACAATTATCATGCGCATCTCTCTCATCATTTATAACTCGTGCACTTGATTCACCACTTCAAAATTGCTATCGACAACCAAGTTATAATCGGATGATTGACTGTCGTGCAATCATCTATCTCATTAGCAACACTAATACTTGGATGATCCCAAAGCTTTCGATGGTGAACATCTTCCACAACCCTCCAATTGCTAGTGGATTTAGAAGGATCTTCAAGATAAAACATTGTTGAGCTTGTGTTGCTAAAATGCAAGGCTGGTCACCAAACCATTCACAACTTGTAACCTTTCGTGTTTTCGTTAATTGATAGTTACTTGTTATGTTCTTGTAAGGACCATTTATGTCATTTAAGAAACTATATTTAAGAAACTATATGGGTTGTTTATGAATGTTTCTTTTATTGTGCATTAATTCATTAATTTAAGATTAATAATAATTATTTTACTATAATAAACATAATAATAATAGTCAAAATAAAGATAAAAATGATAATAATAATAGAAATAATAATTTGTAAAAGTTAAATAATTAATAAGTTAGAATAATGTTTAAAAACTTAAAAGTTTAATTAAGTTGAGGGGGCCTTAGTGATAAATCTGAAAGTTTTAAGCATAAATTAATAAAAGTTCAAACTGCAGGGACCAAACGTGTAACTTTTAATAAATCAACCCAAAACCCCCCCTCACCGTCGACCTCACTCCGGCAACCCTCGGCCGACCTCCGGCGAAGTCCAAACGCGACTAAAACGCGTAAAATCAAACCCCAATCGTTTCTAACCGTTTCGTGAGCGTGATTCGAACTCATTGAAGGACTTTAATTGGGTTTTAACGACGGTTAAAAGAGTATTCTAACTCGAGTAACCGATTACCTCAACCATGAATCGTTCGTCAATAAAAACCAGTTAATAATCTAATTAATTGAACCTACGCAATCGTTTAACCGTTTCTAATCTATTACTAAGTGCAATTTCAGTCTAAACACCTGAGATCAACACAATCGATTATCATTATTCACGGCTTCTCATACCTAATCGAACCCCTTTCTCTCCACATTATCACCTCCAATTGATAGAGGGTTTTGATTCGTGACTGTCCGTTGAACCTTCACACGAGTTCAATTTGGTTAACATCAACAATTCCATATCAACGAATCCAAGCCTCGGTCGCGGCTCATCTGTATCTGTTCTTACCATATAATCTTCAACTCGGGTAATTAAACACAGTTACCTACTCGTTTTTACATGGGGAACAAAAGCCCCATGATTATCATCGTTATCAATATCGATTTATGCTCAATTTGATTCAAATCGTTCTAGGGTTTATCTGGAAATTGGGGGTTTCTGTATTGTAGCTTTTAAGAATTAAAAACCAACTCTTACCAGGCTTAGGCGCCCTCGCCTACTGGTTAAGAGCCCATGTTTCATCCTTGGGGTCCCGGTTCGAACCCGGGCACCCTCAATATTTTTTTAAACACGTTTTTTTAGCAATTTTAATTACAGAAATTTTAATTATTATAGAAAAACATTTTTGTTAACTTTAACAATTTCTAAGAGCACCAAATTATTTCTGTAATTTTTTTAAATTTAAATATTTATATACGTTTTTAATAAAACATAATAAATGTCATTTTTAGTTTATTTTTTTTTTGTAAAATGGACTTTAAATGATAGTTTTAATGTAAATTATTATTGGTTCATACGTTACTTTTAATTATTGTTTAAATCATGTTTACATCAAATGATTATATAAAAAAAAAAAATCATTTAAACTTTATATTTAAACTTTACCAATTATTATAAATGATATAATTGCATTTCTTCATATTAAATTACTTAAATGGTGTAATTCTTTTCGTTGAATCAAATATAAGTGAATCCATTATTTAATTCTTTTGTTCACCAAAACCCCAAATTTCTATTGAAACCCTAGTTCACGTATGAGTCATTAAACTTATCTTTAGACTTAATCTTGGAATATATACGTTTAGGTATCTTGTAAAAAGGAATCGTTGGAGCACTACTTAATTACTTGTTATTACCTTTAACACCAACTTATATCATGTGAGTTTTTCCATGCCCCTTTTTATTTTATTTCACACCTTTTGGGGTGAAACATGTTAACTTTATGAACTTGCACTTATAAATATCTTGATACTTGTAAATGCACGAGCAATTCATTTATAAACTTTGTCATGGTTATTTGTAATACTGCGAGCTTTATATGATGGATAATATATGTTGACAATCATTAACTATTGCTAGCCTGGCGACGTCATAGATCTATGGGCCTGACAAGCCTATTTGGTGCTAAAGCCGAGGTTATTGCCGGCTCCTAGTGTCGTAATCTTGAGCACTATGGGAACCAAGTACACTTAGCTAATCGTTAAACTTGTAAATGATATTCTTGGTCAAGGTTTGATTGTAGCTATATGTTATCTATAAACTTGCTTATTTCGTAACCATTGACATGAATTGCTACTTGTAAACTTTTATATATATATATATATATATGTATGCTTAACCCATGGAAACTCACCAACTTTTAAAGTTGACCCTTTTATTTTTAACATGTTTCAGGAAATGCACAAGGTTGATGATTATCTTTGAGGCATGCCTACACCTAGGACTTGGACCTAGAAAAAATAAATAAAATAACTTGAGACTTGAAAGTTTAACTTTGTTTATCTTTGTTTGTTGAGACATTTGGTTGTAAGGTTTATTTCAACTATTAATTTTTATATTTACAATTTATGGTAGTGTTATGTGGCTGTGAACAATCTTAACCCTCACATCTCGACGTTTCCGCCGTTAAGGTTGGGGTGTGACAATTGGTATCAGAGCCCATACTATAGGGATTTAGGTTATAGAAATGGTGACCTAGACTATAGTTGATGCATGAACCTCATAAGAAAAATCTTTATGATCTTGTAATATATTTTGTTGCATGCTACAAATGCTACTTGTTAAGGAGGGCTTCTTAATGTGCAACTTGATGCCTTTAGTTAGGATTACCTTATAATTGAGAAACTTGGTTGTCTTGTCTCCTCTAAAACTTATTCTTAATCCTTTATTCTCTCGGCGATGAAATATCTTAACTTATTCTCGACGACACGGGGGAACGTAAGCTTTATATCAAAAGGTCAAATCTTTAGACTTTATGACTAATCCATGAAAATCTCATCAAGGTTTTAATTCCATGAACCTAAAGAAATATTGTGTGACACATAGACACCTGTATTCTGGATTTCCTGGCAAAAAGCCTTCGGCTAAGGTACATTCGCATAATCCCGTGGGACTAGTTATGCTTACCTGGGGATTTCTGGGATGAGTGATAAACTATGGTCATATACACAAGTTTCTAAGGCAATGGAGTTAACTCACCTTGACGTGTCACGTTTCCAAATGGTAATGCGTACCCAATGGAATCATTCCATATGTGTTTTACAAGTCTTGAAAAATCTTTGTTTTATTATCTTCTATCTCCAAATTTCTGTGACTAACGTATTTTATATCCAGCATGTCTCGTCATCATGGAAAGCGTGGTAGCTCCGACCGCAAATTAGCCGCCATGATTGCCCGTCAAATGGCTGCCGTTATTCCGACCATGGTTGCCGAACTGAGTAGCACCTGTGACCACGCTAGTGACAACACTAATGGCAATGGCAAGGAGAATAGTGCAATCAAGGAAGAAACACCAACTCTGCATGTTTAAAGCCTTCAACTCGTGCAAACCCACTAGCTTTAGTGGAAGGAAGGAGCCACTGGACTTCTCGAGTGGTTGAAAGTATGGAGAACACCTTCATCAACTGTGAGTGTCCCGAGGCACTCAAAGTCGTTTATGCCACAAGTGTTCTTCAACAAAGAGCACTTACGTGGTGGAATAGTGAGAAGAGGAATCGTGGTGCTGATGCTGTGTTGGCACTCACTTGGGAAGAATTCAAGAACATTGCCATCCAAAAGTTCTGCCAGAAGTGAGTTGCAAAGCTGGAGGAGGAGTTTTTGGAATCTCAAGCAGATGGTGGAGATCATTTGGCCTATTCAACTAGGCATCACGAGTTGAGCATCCTGTTACTCACATGGTTGACACTGTTCCTAGGAACATTGAGAAGTTCATCAAGGGGTGCCACCTCAAATCCAAGATGCCGTGTGGGAAGTAGACCCCACAACTTGGAATCCATTACCATCACCGCTCACTTACTGAAAACCATATTCGAGCGGGCACCTTGTCTGTCAAAGGGCTAAAAAGACTGAAAGGGCGTCCCTGAAGCCTAAGGAGAATAAGAATGAACCGTCTTACAACAACAAAAACGCAAGTTCACACCGGCGCGTAATTTGCAGTGGCTACACCCAAATTACCTCAAAGACAACCCGCTCCTGGTACACAAGCACCTGCTGCTAGAACCTATGCTGTCCTCTACCATTGTGCAATGTCTGTAAGTATCATCATGCGGGTAATACCCCGTGCCGTATCTGTACATTGTGTGGGTAAGTATTGGACATTTGGTGCTACTTGTCACCGTGCACCAAACAATGCCGCGTTAGTTGCTAATCGGCTTGCTACAACTGTGGGGAACCTGGTCATTTTCGCCCACAATGCCCTCGTCTTGCGGTAACGTACCACAAGCTCGAGGACGTGCCTTCAACATCAATGCAAACCAAGCACAAGGCTAACAACGATGTGGTGAACGGTATGTCAAAACAACCCCAACTTTATGATCCACAGTTCTTTGTTGCTTTACCTGTATCGTAAACGTCTTTAAAACTGAACAGGTAGTTCTTATTTAATAATTCTTATGCCTACGTTCTATTTGACTCTGGAGCCGATAAGAGTTTTGTCTCGATAGAATTTGAGCCTATACTTGCTAAGCCACATACGAAACTAGAAAGACCTCTTACTGTCGAATCGCCGATGGAGAACCCATCACCGTTGATGTCGTTATTCGTGATTGCATTTTGAGCCTGAACGAGCATGATTTCTTTATCGACCTTATTCCTATGAACTTGGAAGCTTTGACGTTATCATTGCATGGATTGGCTAGCCAAACATCATGCTGAAATTATTTGTTTCGAGAAGTGCATTCGAATTCCTTTGCCTTCGGGGTATACATTGAAGGTATACGGCGAAAAATCATCCAAAGGACTCAACTCATGTCGTGTACTCAACCCGAAAATGTCTAAGCAAGATTCATGGCTTTTCTTTGCTTACGTGGTCAACACGAAAGTCAAAGGAGATCTTAAGGTCCCGATTGTACAGACTTTCCTGAGGTGTTTCCCGATGACCTTAGCGGTTTACCCCCGTGCGTGAAGTCGAGTTTAAGATCGATTTAATTCCGGAGCGAACCCTGTGGCTAATCACCATATCGACTTGCACCGTCAGAAATGCAAGAGCTAGCTAGTCACTCCAAGAACTGTCCGACAAGGGCTTTATCCGACCTAGCTCATCGCCTTGGGTGTCACCTATTCTGTTCGTGAAGAGAAAGATGGATCATTTCGTATGTGCATCGATTATCGTGAGCTTAACAAACCTACCAAGAACCGTTATCCTCTTCCTCGCATCGATGATCTTTTTGACCAACTTCAAGGAGCTGCTATTTTCTCAAAGATTGATTTACGTTCTGGCTATCATCAATTACGAGTTCATGATGATGATATCCAAAAACTGCGTTCCGTACCCGATATGACACTATGAGTTCATGTGATGCCCTTTGGTTTAACGAATGCTCCTGCTGTCTTTATGGATCTCATGAATCGAGTATGCAAGCCGTATCTAGACATTTCGTGATTGTCTTTATTGACGACATACTTATATACTCCAGTCCAAACCGATCACGAACATCACCTGCGACAAGTTCTTGAGCTATTGAAGAAAGAACAACTACCTCGCAAAGTTCTCAAAGTGCGAATTTTGGCTTGAGGAGGTCCAATTTCTGGGACACGTTGTGAATAGTCAAGGATTCACGTTGACCCTGCAAGGTGGAAGCTGTGAAAAATTGGTGTGTTCCCACAACTCCAACCGAAGTTCGTTCTTTCCTTGGTCTTGCTGGCTATTATCGACGTTTCTTGCCACTTTCTCTCGAATCGCGAAACCGCTTACTTCCTTGACCCAAAAGAATAAACCATTCGAATGGGGTCTGAACAAGAGGGAGCCTTTGAATCCTTAAAGCACAAGTTTGTGTAATGCCCCTATATTGACCCTTCCCGATGGGAACGATGATTTCACCGTATATGTGATGCATCTAAACAAGGCCTGGTTGTGTCCTCATGCAACGAGGAAGGTCATAGCATATGCATCGGACAATGAAGGTCCATGAGTTGAATTATACGACACATGATCTTGAACTTGGTGCTGTTTTTTTTGCCTTAAAGATTTGGAGGCATTACCTTTATGGGACGCAATGTATAGTCTACACCGATCACAAAGCCTACAACACGTCTTCAATCAAAGGATCTCAACATGAGACAACGACGCTGGGTTGATTGATTAGTGATTATGATTGTGACATTTTACCACCCTGGAAAGGCAAATGTCGTAGCCGATGCACTAAGTCGTAAGATTCATAATAAGATGGTCTCGTTTCAAGAAATTCGCGATCGACGACAATGGTTTGTATCTTGGAGAATTTGATACTGAGATTCGTATGGATGTTAATGAGACTACGGTGCTGCTACAAAATTTGAGGATTGAGAATGACATCGAGACTTGTATCATGGAGGCTCAACAAGCGGTTCAAGAAGGAGGGAGAATGGGAGAGGATTGGAGTACAATCTTCGAGCTCAACAGAACGAAACCCACGGGTTGATGTATTTCTTGAATCGAATTTGGGTTCCAAACTGTGATAATCTTCGTACCTTATCATGAATGAGCTCATCAAACTCGTTACTCAATTCCTGGTTCCGATAAGATGTATATGGATCTGCGTGGTCAATACTGGTGGCCTGGGATGAAGAAAGATACAACTTACGTAGCTATGTCTTACGTGTACAAGGTTAAAGCTGAACATCAACGTCCTAGTGGATTGCTTGAACAACCCGAGATTCCTATGTGGAAATGGGAACACATATCCATGGACTTCATAACCAAACTACCTCGCACCTCTCGTGGTCATGATAGCATATGGTGATCGTTGACCGATTGACCAAGTCGGCACATTCATACCCATACGTGAACTTACAAAACGTCAAGGTTAGCTCGTAATACATTGATGAGATTGTGAGTCGTCATGGCGTACCTTTGCATATCATATATCCTACCGAGACGCTCGTTTCACTTCGCACTTTTGGTCGTCTATGCAAGAACTTTTGGGTACTCACTGGATTTAAGCACGGCTTACCATCCTCAAACGGATGGTCAAACCGAGCGAACCATCCAAACCCTAGAGGATTTGCTACGTCTTTGTGTCCTTGACTTTGGTGGTGACTGGGATACGCATTTACCTCTTGCGGAATTTTCGTATAATAATAGTTACCACTCGAGTATCAAATGGCACCTTTTTAGCACTCTATGGTCGTAAATGTCCGTTCCCCGATCTGCTGGACTGACATTGGTGAAAATTTCATCACTGGTCCTGAGCTCATACAAGAAACAACCGATAAAGTTTCCATGATCGCAAGAACCTTGAAGTGGCAAGAAGTCGACAAAAAGTTTATGCCGATAAACGGCGCAAGCCGTTGGAATTCCAAGTTGGGGATATGGTTCTTCTTAAGTCTCACCATGGAAGGGAGTCGTTCGCTTTGGGAAGAAGGGTAATTAGCTCCACGATTTGTAGGACCTTTCAAGATCCTGAAAAGGATTGGGAAAGTGGCTTATAAACTGGAACTACCTTCCGATCTTAGCGGGGTACATCCTGTTTTCCAGTCTCAATTTGAGAAAATGTTTGGCTGATGAAAGTCTGTATGTCCCTTTAGATGACATCCAGATCGACGAGTCATTACATTTGTTGAGAAACCCATTGAAGTCATGGACCGTATTATGAAGAAGACTAGGACACTACTACCCCAATCGTCAAGGTCCGTTGGGAAATAAGCGTGGACCTGAGTTCTTGGGAGCGTGAGGAGCATATGAGATGAAATACCCGTATTTGTTCGTCTAGTTCATTCTTAATTTCGGGACGAAATTCTTAAAAGTTGGGGGACTGTAATCTTTCGTGTTTTCGTTATTGATAGTTAACTTGTGTTATGTTCTTGTAAGGACCATTTATGTCATTTAAGAAACTATATGGGTTGTTTATGATGTTCTTTTATTGTGGCATTATTCATTAATTTAAGATTTAATAATTTATTTTTACTATAATAAACATAATAATAATAGTCAAAATAAAATAAATTATAATAATAGGAAATAATAATTTGTAAAAGTAAATAATTAATAAGTTAGAATAATGTTTAAAACTTAAAAGTTTAATTAAGTTGAGGGGCCTTAGTGATAAATCTGAAAGTTTTAAGCATAAATTAATAAAATTCAAACTGCAGGGACCAAACGTGTAACTTTTAATAAATCAACCCAAAACCCCCCCCCCTCACCGTCGACCTCACTCCGGCAACCCTCGCCGACCTCCGGCGAAGTCCAAACGCGACTAAAACGCGTAAAATCACCCCAATCGTTTCTAACCGTTTCGTGAGCGTGATTCGAACTCATTGAAGGACTTTAATTGGGTTTTAAACGACGGTAAAGAGTATTCTAACTCGAGTAACCGATTACCTCAACCATGAATCGTTCGTATCAATAAAAACCAGTTAATAATCTAATTAATTGAACCTACGCAATCGTTTAACCGTTTCTAATCTATTACTAAGTGCAATTTCAGTTCTAAACACCTGAGATCAACACAATCGATTATCATTATTCACGGCTTCTCATACCTAATCGAACCCCTTTCTCTCCACATTATCACCTCCAATTGATAGAGGGTTTTGATTCTGACTGTCCGTTGAACCTTCACACGAGTTCAATTTGGTTAACATCAACAATTCCATATCAAACGAATCCAAGCCTCGGTCGCGGCTCATCTGTATCTGTTCTTACCAATATAATCTTCAACTCGGGTAATTAAACACAGTTACCTACTCGTTTTTACATGGGGAACAAGCCCCATGATTATCATCGTTATCAATATCGATTTTATGCTTCAATTTGATTCAAATCGTTCTAGGGTTTTATCTGGAATTGGATTGGGGTTTCTGTAGTTGTAGCTTTTAAGAATTAAAAACCAACTCTTACCAGGCTTAGGCGCCCTCGCCTACTGGTTAAGAGCCCATGTTTTCCCTTGGGTCCCGGGTTCGAACCCGGCACCCTCAATATTTTTTTAACACATTTTTTTTTAGCAATTTTAATTACAGAAATTTTAATTATTATAGAAAAACATTTTTGTTAACTTTAACAATTTCTAAGAGCACCAAATTATTTCTGTAATTTTTTTAAATTTAAATATTTATATACGTTTTTAATAAAACAATATAATAATGTCATTTTTAGTTTATTTTTTTTTTTTTGTAAAATGGACTTTAAATGATAGTTTTTAATGTAATAAATTATTATTGGTTCATACGTTACTTTTAATTATTGTTTAAATCATGTTTACATCAAATGATTATAAAAAAAAAATCATTTAAACTTTATATTTAAACTTTACCAATTATTATAATGATATAATTGCATTTCTTCATATTAATTACTTAAATGGTGTATTCTTTTCGTTGAATCAAAATATAAGTGAATCCATTATTTAATTCTTTTGTTCACCAAAACCCCAAATTTCTATTGAAACCCTAGTTCACGTATGAGTCATTAAACTTATCTTTAGACTTAATCTTGGAATATATACGTTTAGGTATCTTGTAAAAAGGAATCGTTGGAGCACTACTTAATTACTTGTTATTACTTTAACACCAACTTATATCATGTGAGTTTTTTCCATGCCCCTTTTTTATTTTATTTCACACCTTTTGGGAAACATGTTAACTTTAGAACTTGCACTTATAATATCTTGATACTTGTAAATGCACGAGCAATTCATTTATAAACTTTGTCATGGTTATTTGTAATACTTGCGAGCTTTATATGATGGATAATATGTTGACAATCATTAACTATTGCTAGCCTGGCGACGTCATAGATCTATGGGCCTGACAAGCCTATTTGGTGCTAAAGCCGAGGTTATTGCCGGCTCCTAGTGTCGTAATCTTGAGCACTATGGGAACCAAGTACACTTAGCTAATCGTTAAACTTGTAAATGATATCTTCTGTCAAGGTTTGATTAGCTATATGTTATCTATAAACTTGCTTATTTCGTAACCATTGACATGAATGCTACTTGTAAACTTTTATATATATATATATATATATATATGTATGCTTACCCCTGGAAACTCACCAACTTTTAAAGTTGACCCTTTTATTTTTAACATGTTTCAGAAATGCACAAGGTTGATGATTATCTTTGAGGCATGCCTACCCTAGGACTTGGACCTAGAAAAAATAAATAAATAACTTGAGACTTGAAAGTTTTACTTTGTTTATCTTTGTTTGTTGAGACATTTGTTGTAAGGTTTATTTCAACTATTAAATTTTTATATTTACAATTTATGGTAGTGTTATGTGGCTGTGAACAATCTTAACCCTCACATCTCGACGTTTCCGCCGTTAAGGTTGGGGTGTGACAGTGAGCGTATA
>JACCIY010001396.1:0-74867 GCA_025506505.1 Flaveria sonorensis | reverse complement strand
TAGGTTTACTTATATTGGTTCGTTTATGTTCTTCTACGTCGTGAACCATTATATTGTACTATTAATCAACAAAGAAGAATGCCCACGTATTATATTATCTATTAACCAACAAAGATGAATGCACACGAATACGTTTATTTTATCACGGAAAAAAAAGCCTCGATCGGTTAACTCATGATCGGTTAACATCCTTGTCCGATCATTTATTCGGTTAAAGTCTTTCTGTGTTTGTTCTCTTGGTCAAACATGCCTACGAAAAATCATATTTTGAGATCCATGCAAAACTCACCTCTAAAGCTATATTCTAACATAACTGATTATTTCAAATCGGAGGCATATGATCTTACAATTCTTTTTTCCAATTATTTTGAATTCTGATAAATAAAGCAAAAAAATTAAAACAAAATGTTTTGATAGGTGAGCACTAACAAAAATTACAACAATACTTACTACGTTATCGAATCACATTCATCAACGTCAAAAACAGTATCACTGGCGCTCAATATACGGATGTACTATGAGTGATGTCTCATGACACGAAACACCACACTAACAAAAGTCAATATTTTTTTAATAAAAACGAAAAGTAACATCAATGAAAGTGATGATGACCCATCTATGAAACAAATAGAACACGGCCTCATTACCTTCTATAAATAAGCCCACTTCTAAAAAAATCATTTAACATTACACTCTTAGCCTAAGAGGCTAAGATTAAACTTGGCTATGTGTTCACATAGCTATATCTATAGAGGTAGAGTAGTACAAATATGAATGTCAATGATGGATCTAGTTATTAGACTCACTAAACATTAAAATAAATACAAACACTGTAACAGGGTAAAATAAGTATTTTTAAACGGGCAAATGCGCGACCATACTCCGTAGAATATGTGTTATCTTAATCGGGTCACTATTCGTTTCTCGGCCGAAAACACACCTAACTTCTCAGAAGGAAACTTATTACTGAAAAAAGCCACTGACTCAACTCTGAGCATTTCCTACTTAAAGTAAAACTTGAATCCATTAGATTCCACTTAAACCCATTAGCTTAATATGTTACATATTGTGTGTACATCAACTCAACTTAAGTTAATGTTTATCAAAAAATTCCGGAACCCACTAACAAATTTCTTACAATATTAATTATTAAAGCATCTGGATGATTCAGAGACTCTTTCAAGCTAAATTAGGTAGAAAAATATTCATAACTCATCTAATTCAATTAGATAATTAATAAATAAAGTAATGATAATTAAAAACCTAACATAAGCAATTAGAAGTAAAATAATGCTCTTTATTCATCACTAGTAAACATCGTAACATGCATGCAACTCTTTTATATATATAATTAAGTGGCCGGACTTTATTTCATCACATATTATTTCACATTTACCATACTCCATAACTAAAACATACAAAATAAAGCTCCAAAATCCATAGTGGCATCACGTACGATCAACCCATTCTTAATCAAGTGTAATTAAGTACCCACCCCGGCTCCCGTATGATGAACCCCTCCGGTCCCATAAGTGGTTCAAAGGAGTTTGAATTTCCAGGTTCATACGTGTTACAAGATCTATATGGCGACCGAATCATTGATTTCATGACGTATTTATTTGTTTTCTTGGCACAGTCATAATTGTTTATCACATATTATCAGTAAGGATTTATGATTTGTTTTTTATACATAAAATTTTGACTGTTATCAGTGACGTATAGGTTTCATTTTTCTTACTTTCAATGCATGGATTCGCCACAACGTTTCGACATTAGTTTTTAACGGTTTTGTCCCACGTTGCAACGCGGGTTTCATGATACTAGTTTCATATATTTTACAATTACATGCTTTTGTTTATATTGTTCTTGTATTTTCAGTTTTATAATCACTATTTACAAGTGATTAAAATTTATACCAGTACGCATATGTTAAGTAAAATATTATACGTAGACGTGTATCACTCAGTTCTTCTTATTTACTTTTTGTAAACAAAGAAAATAATTTTCACACTGTCATATATCAAAAAGAAAATTCAAAGAAATCACCGCCTCATTTAGGAGCAGATATGTGTTAGAGCTTTATATCCCATAATTTGTACTAATCATATTTTTAAAATATAAAGAACAAATATATGACTTTTATGTAATATAGCACTTCATCTCATTCTATAGAATATGGATTAATTGTATGGACTGACTTCTCATTTTATATAAGGAGCAAACACTATTAATTCCTTATATCTATTCTATATACTTTTTGTGAGCAGAAGAAAAACAAACAATAATAAAAAAATAAAAAAAAGATATTATTTAATGTAGTAGAGTTAAATATAAAAAATAAAACCTGAGATGCTTTAAAAAGATAAACAAATTTTGCAAATCTATATAGTTTTTAGTTAAATTATAAGTTTAAGGATAAAATATAGAATATGAATACTCTGAAAATGATTTAGTTATAAATTAAATTAATCCATAATCACTGCATTGCTCTATAGATTTTATAGCTGATTATAATTTGCTTACAAATAGTTTGTCGGCTATCAAAAACTAAAAGTATGGTTTAATTAATTTGGTTAATAGTTGTTTTGACTTTGACTTTTTTATTAATAAAAAACAATAAAAACATCTACTAGTTATAAAAGAATATTATAAAACCTTTTTAACAAACACTGTATTATTTACTTTTCACAGTGTAAAGATGGTTCGTTATTTTCACGCGTAATTGCAAATCATATTTGATTCCATAAGCGATTTTGTTATAGATCCGTTTTAGATTTTCCCCAATCTTATAAATCAACCCCAATTCTCATCTAAAACCCTAAACCCCAAATGACGATTGTTGTTGAAATCTTCAGAAGCGAAGACGAAGATCAACGAGCATTCGTAGATGAAATTGATGACAATGAAGACACTCGACATCATCACCGGATGTTGAAATCGAAGGTGAAAGGCTACTCTGTATTTAATGGTTGTTGTTTTCTCGAGTGATACATACTTTGAATTAGTATTTGCTATTCAATGCATAAGAGGTCAATATCTGATGTCTTTTTTGCAGGTCAAAAAGGTCAAACCTCTTGTTCTTGTTTATCTGGAGTTGGAGATGATTTCATGATCGGTTCTCCATGAAGTGATACATAAGTTTTTCGACTAATGAGAGGTGTGGTCTCTTTTTCTAGAGTGAGACGTTCCTTTAAAGTTTATTTTGCTATTCAATGTATATGCAGATGTTAATTTCTGATGCATTTTTTGCAGGTCAGAAAGGTCAAGCCTCATGTTCTTGGTTTATTTGGAGTTGGAGGTCATCAATTTTATCTTTTAATAATAAGAACTTAAGAAGGGTGGTGTTGTATCTTTGAATCTTAAAAGTTTTTTTTTCTATTTAATGGATATGGGATGTCAATTTCTGGTGTCCTTTTGTGCAGGTCAAAAAGTCCAAGCCTCTATTTCTTTTGCTATATCTGGAGTTAGTGGTGTTTTCTTGATCTCATCTCCTTGAAGTGGCACATCAGTTTTTTTGAAGGGTGGTCTTGTTTTCTCGAATGAGACATTTTCTTTAAAGTTCTTTCTATTTGATGCATTTGGGATGTCAATTTCTAATATCTTTTTTGCAGGTCAAAAAGGTCAAGCTTCATGTTCTTCTTAACTTATATGGAGTTGGAGGTGTTTTTAGTGAGCATGTATGTACTCTATTTACTCTTTGAATTTTTGTGTTTATGACTCACTTTGATACATTCTTTAAGGAAACCACAATTTCTATTTACCTTTAGAATAAGTGTTGGTAAACAAAGCAGGAAATAGAAGAAGACAAGAAACGTTTGGGGCAATTTTCTGGTTATATTCAAAATTTCAAACACTCAAAAGGTTACTGATTACAGAACAGAAACTTGATAATGGAAAGGAGCAAAACTCATGCTCTTTAGACTACCTACTTGTTACGTACTTATTCAAAAATCATGCTTTTTAGACTACCTACTTGTCAAATCCCACATTGAATGGAACTTGTCTTTAATTAGGAATCCTTTTGGTTTATCAGGGGCTGTATGGTTTGCAGGGTCTGCAATGAGCATGTCGTTATAAGTGTAATGTACTCTGTTTACTCTTGGATTGTCCCTAAGTGTAGTGTTTCTAGAAATGAGATTATGCTGTTGCAAAGAAATTGGGAGGAAGGACATTGTGAGGTGGGGCCCAAAGAGCTAGCACTCATGGACTGCCTGTGAACGTACCATGAGAGATACATATGAGGATGTTGTTTTCTTGAGTGAGACGTTTCTTTAAAGTTTTTTCTATTTATGCATATGAGGAATTGAGGATGTCAATTTATGATTTCATTTTTGCAGGTCAAACAGATTAAGCCTCATGTTCTTGGTTTATCTGGAGTTGGAGGTGTTTTCATGATCCGATCTCCTTGAAGTGATACATGAGAGTTTTTGAATAATCAGAACGGTGGTCCTGTTTCCTCGAATGAGACGTTTATTAAAATCAGAACGATGGTCCGGTAGCTAGAGCACTAGGTCGGCCATTATCTGGCTCTATGAACAAAAATCACTGTTGTTGGAGCTGGAAGGTAAATGTGAACCAATAATTACATTTTTTTTCAACTTCTGATAATTCAGATATTTATATGTAGGGTTTGATGACCACAACAGGGAGATGTTTTGACTCACTAGCTGCACCATGACAGATCTGATCTCTTTGAAGTGGCACATCTGTAAATTAATATAAGCAGCAGGACGGTATTGTTTTCTCAAATGAGACATTTCTGTAAAGTTTTGCTATTTAATGCATATTGGATTGTCATTTCTAAGCTGTTTTTCTTTTTTGCAGCTCAGATAGTTCAAGCTGCATGTCCGTACTCTTTTTACTCTTGGAATGTCCCGAGGGTAGTCTTTTTAGATATGTGATTTTTCATGGAGTTATTTTTATATCACTGTAAGCACTTGATCAGATCATGTTCTCAGGAATCCATGAGTATCAAAGAGCTTCTAAATTTGTATTGTTATACAGGTACTTATAGCCATCCAAGACTCTGATTCCCACATTGAATGAAGCTTGTCTTTAATTAGGAATCCTTTTGGTTTATCAGGAGCTTGATGGTTTGCAGGTGGGTCTGCAATGAGCATGTCATTATAAGTGTACTCTGTTTACTCTTGGATTGTCCCAAGTGTAGTGTTTTTAGAAATGTGATTATGGATGAGGTAACTTTATATCATTATAAGCACTTGATCAGATCATGAACTCATGAATCTGTGACGTAAACAGCTTTTAAGTTTGCATTTTATAAAGGGGCTGAAAGCCATGCAAATCTTTGATCCCCTAAAACTTGCTTTAGTTGCCATGTCAAATCCCACATTGAATAGTTTGTCTTTATGAATTTCTGTCGTATATCTACAAAAATGCTCCTTTTTATATTTATTTTCTGAAAAGTGATTGTTATTTGTCATATATAACTAATGAAATAGTTGATTTCAAGCATGGCGGTGAAAATATAGTTTAAAATGATTCTTTACATTTGCAGGAAATGGGAAAGCAGGGGACATCAGACATCAATCAAGCAAATAACTGTATGTGTTCCCAAGATCAGTATTTTATCCAGGACTGGTTTGGGATCAGGTGCTATATCTGATGGAAAGTTGCAAGCCACTTCTGAAAGGTATGGATCATGAACTGAATTCAGAAACTTTAATGAAGTTTCAGCTTGCTTTTCTGAGTTTATGGTGTAACTAATTTTTATAAATCTTGCTGGAAACTGGATTAAAGAGGATGGCAGCTAAATTTATTTTCTTTGTGCAGTCTTGCAAGAATATGATAGAATGGTCAGATTATATCTATCTATCTGTTAATCTGTCGATTGGTATCATTGTCAGCTATGTAGAGATAGTTAACTTTCAAGTCTTCAAATGTGCAACAAAATTTGCATTTTTTGTTTCATTAATAGATGTCCAATGGTAGTTAAGGTTGCAGAAGATTCATTTGTTTTTTTCGTTCTTTGATGGGTAATTTAGATCTCACAAACAGTCAAAATAACTATCATGAAACTTTTACAAAATCAAACATTGCAATTCCTCCCTACTATATATCGAGTTAACTCTTGGTTGTCACCCGAGAGACTTGTTTTCTTTTTGCAGTATTCAACATATTACTCCTAAAGTAGGCGTTGGAGTAAGGGGGCAAAGAGCTTGCAAGCATGTTAAAGGTTTGAAATTCTATATACCTTCCCTGATATAATATGAATTTCTTTATATTTTGAATAGCAACTTCTATTTTTTGCATGGCCTAAGAGAGCTTTGCACACATGTAAAAGGTTTGAAAATTTATACCTTCCCTTAATCTGGAAATTTTTACTTTATTATGTACTTGGAATAGGAACTTACTTCTAATTTCTTTTGAAAATTTAATTTTATTGTTCCTAAACCCTATAATGTTTGATTGCATGAGATTTTCATGTAGAAATATAGCTCACTTAAGGTTTGCTAGCATATGGAAATGGAGAATGAAGCATTGGCAAAATAACATCATATGTCATTTATTATGTGGAATTACATAGGTTACCAAAAGTTTGAGGCATTTAAAAATTGAAGACTTTAAGAACATTGTTAGCACTAGGTTAGTACCATTTTTACTTATCTAATAAGATATGATTAGTTTTCAAACCATTTATACTTGTCTAATAAGATATTAGTTTTCAAATCTTTAAAGGCATTTAAACAGCTTGCAATAGGAACTTTGCACACATGTAAAAGGTTTAGAGATTCTATACCTTCTCTTATATAATCTGAAAATTTTTACTTTTTTATGTACTTGTAATAGGAACTTGTTTCTAATCCGTTTTGAAAATTTAACATTATTGTTCCTAAACCTTAAAAACTGATTGCATGGAATGAAGAAACTTAGCTCACTTAGGGTTTGCAAGCATATGGAAATAAAGAACGAAGCATTGGCATAAGAACATCACTTGTCACTTTTTTCGTGAAATTATACAGGTTACCAAAAGTTTGAGACATTTAAAAAAGCAAAGAATTTAAGAACATTGTTAGCATTAGGTTAGTACCATTTTTTTCGTAAATAATAAGATAAGATTAGTTTTACTTCCCAAGTGGTAGTACCACTGCTTGGGGTTCTTTCTTTGTAAGTTGTACTAAGAGAGCTAAGTGATTTTAATAGTAGTTTAACTTGTAGTATTCTAACTTCTCAAGTCTCAAAAACATAGGGAAACTCTGCTTTTGAAGAACCAAAGTTAAGGGTATAAAAGCATACAAACTCTCACCAAGATCATCATTACGGAAGACGATGTGGTGTTGGCCCAAATGTGAAGGAGCAAGCTTTCTTCTTTTTTTGGAGGCCAAAAATCGCTTATACAAAGGGGTCTTTATTAAAATGGTCATAACTTGAGCTAGAAGTCCCTGTTTTGGGCATGCGACCAGTCGAAACGGCCTCTTTTCCTGAGTCTACAGCTGTTGTATGTTTTTGGTTGGTAGAAGTAGAGAGGCTTTGATAGTTTGAGGTTTGTTTGAAGCTTGATTAATTTGGGGGAGATCGATTTGACTTAGGTGTTTTGCATTCTTTGGCAAAATATCCGGTCTAGTTGCAGTTGAAACATTTTACTTTGCGCTTGTCAAATCCAAAACCTGATGTTCTCTGTCTTAGGAACTTTCTTCTAGTTCTCTGCTAAAACTGCTTAACTTTGAAGGAGATCGTGGCTATTTAGTAGTTAATATCCATCTTCTTAAGATTATGTGGATGAATGCATTCTTCTCAAGATTATGACAAAGGCTGAGTTTGAAGAGTAGGTTGGCGAAAAGTATGATAAGGTCTGCTGATTTCATCTGCTGAAAGATGGCGATGCCTGGGATTCAATAGTTGAAAACTCAGGGTAGGTGATCATTAGTGCTTGATGATTAATCATAGTAATTTGGTAGGCTTGGGAGTGTGAGTGAAAAGGTTAATGAATAGGTGCCATAAGAGCTGATTACTTTGAGAGGTTTGAAGATCTGCCAATTGATTTTTATTTGCATCCATTTCCATCTGATAGGCACTCAAGATGTCATATAACTCCTCAAGAGTCATTGTCTTTAGGTTTTCAGTTCTTCTGATGGACACAGTGTAAACTATCCATGTCTTAAATAGGGATCTTAAGAACTTTATGAGAACATCACTATTCTTCATCTTCACTCCAGTTCGACATATCTAAGATATGTGATAGTTATGGTTTCTCCCCTAAGTTTTTAAACTTCTGGTTCAAGACATCTATTTTGTTCTCCTTCATATCTTCGGTTTCTTCAAATCTGGCATTGAGTGCTTTACACAACTTTTGTGCAGTTTTGAATTTCTTGAATATAACTCATTAAGAGTCGTTGTCTTTAGGTTCTCAGTTCTTCTCATCGACACAGTGTAAACTGTCCATGTCTTAAATAGGGATCTTAAGAACTTTATGAGAACATCACTATTCTTCATCTTCACTCCAGTTCGACATATCTAAGATATGTGATGGTTATGGTTTCTCCCCTAAGTTTTTAAACTTCTGATTCAAGACATCTATTTTGTTCTCCTTCATGTCTTCGGTTTCTTCAAATCTAGCGTTAAGTGCTTTCCACAACTTTAGTGCAGTTTTGAACTTCTTAAAGCCGTGAATGATGTTGTTTGGTATGCTCATTCTAATCAGCCATGGAGCTTTTGAATCTACATCCATCTTCTTCAGATCTTCATCTGAGTACTTTAAGATCTTTATGAATCATGTCGCTTAAATAAAAATTTTCTTTTTATAATAAAAGTATATGATTATTTTTAAATCTTCATAGATAATATATACCCATATGTAGTTACTGATATATTACCAACTTAATCGTTTGAGTAAGGTCAAACTACTTTTAACAAGTTATCTCTATATCGTAGGTTTATCTTGGGACACAAATTTTAGACGTGATCCTATCAATGACACGTTAAATAATAACACAAAACGATTATGTATCCATTTTCCATTATGCCTAATAACTATATAAGATGTAAACACCATCTCCGACTATATGATCATGCACATAGCCTAATACCATAGAGAACTCCTTTGATACAAATTTCAATAGAAAACTTCTTCTTCAATTATGCACACAATGTTGGAAAGTATTGTACGCAATGCAAACCAAGGTGTTTAATATATGGTTTTAATAGTTTTCAAATGAAATATCAGATTTTAATAGTTTTTAAATGAAATCACAAGTCAAAACTTAAAACGTGTTGAATGAAAGTTATAGAAATTATAGAAATATGTTTGAAAGCGTAAGGGTGTCTATGTAGTGTAAAGATGGTGGGGACCACTTTTGATCTACATTGGCGAAAATTATGCTCATTTCCTAGCCAAGTTGGCGAGAAATGAAGGTAGTGGGTCCCACTTTAAAGATGGTCAAAATTTACCTTTATATTAATTGACAGAAATAAACAGTTATTTTTTTGTTACTGCTTTTTATGCTTATTATACAAGTTGTTAATGCATTGGTTTTTCTCTCTTTATACACGGGATTGTTCTCCCATTTGCCACATACATTGGCCACCTACGGCCTTTAACCCCCATCTTTCCTTCATTTTCGGCGGTCTCCGCCTAGGCCGGCGCTTTTTTCGGTGGTACAACTGACTATTTGCTATGCATGCTTCGTACCAGGAGAATGGGTGGCCAGAGGTGGTTAGCGGTTGCTTCCGTCGTCGGTTTTAGGGCAAGTGGCCGTCGTAGTGGTGTAACACTTGAAAATTTCAGAACAAAGGAAAGAAAAAAAAGTAAGGGAACAAACGGAATATTATTTCAAAAAGCAAGAGTTAAAAGTGTACAAGGGCAAACCAACCTATAATGGTTCAAAAAGGTGATATGGCTGCCCATACCTCCTTTCATGCATATTTTCGGCTAGAGTGAGTAAAAAAAAAACTCTCATCCGATTTTAGTGAGAGAAAGTGAAAGAAATCTTACGAATGTAAGATGTTTAAGGTGTTTCTTCTCGGTTTCAGTTGAGTTTAAGCTTCTGGACCGATTGTTATGTGTTTCTATGTGTTTGGTTGCTTGTTTTCGTACATTTAGGTGCTAGAACTCCAGGTTGCTCTCGGGTTTGTGGTGTTTAGCTCGAAAATTGTTAAGGTGAGTTCTAGATCCCTCTTTTACTGATTTTCTACTTGTTGGGGCTGATATGCGTATTGAAAAATGATGTTATTCCATAAACTATGTTTTTCATTGTTATGCTAAAATGATGTATGAGACTAGAAACAGCATAAATTGGATTGTTGTGGGCTTACAATGTCAGCTGTGGACACTTGGAGGATTCTACATGCCGTCCGCTGTGGATACTAGGACTCCGCTGCGGACACTTATGATCTAGACCGTCCGCTGTGGACACTTAAGGTATTCATGCACGTCCGTTGTAGACACTTCAGTGCTTAAGACGTCCGTTGTGTACCTTTTAGGTACTCTAGACTGTCGGCTGTGGACTTGGTTGTCCGCTGTGGACACTCATATTTCTTAAGTCATCCGCTGTGAACGCACTTAGTGTTTTACCCGTCCGCTGTGGACTTTGGTCGTCCGTTGTAGACTTTAGCTGTCCGTTGTGGATTCTTTAGCTATATACTCTATTCATGCGTTGTGGACACTTGAGTATTTGAAATTTTGGGAATAGAATTTAATTGATAAGTACTTATGTATAAGGAAACATTATGATTGTTTAATGTTTCTAATGTTTGAGTCTTTTTTTATGTGCTGCTATTATGAATATTTACTATTTCATGTTATGTGATTATAATGCAATGAATATTTAAAAGTATTATTCATAACCAAGTGGACACAAAGTAATAAAAAAAATACAGTAGAACTTAGTGAATGTTACCCCGGGCCCTTATGATAAATTGAAATTCTTGCAAGCAAAACCAATGGAGGTTCACGACCCTATAGGTCATGTGCTCAACTGATGTGTGGTTGTTTCAGCCCAAAGAGTGCACATCTGGGGTCTAATCCTGGGGTTTGACCAATAGATTAATGGGACCCGTATTCATGAGCAGGCTTCGTGCCTAGCAGGTGGGTCAACTACCAAGGGTTAGCTACCATGATAAACGTTTGCTGGCAGGGGTTCAGCATTAGTTGCCAACTAACAATGTAGGCTCCTGCTTTGTGCAATCCTAGTTAATAAAAGAGAAAGATAATGAAAGAAAGAAAGATAATGAATGTCTTAACGGATGATTATGTATAATGATGGACGATCACCAAGTGAAGCATACAAATATATATTTTCTATATTATCAAAACTAAAACTCACTCAGTAACGCTAACTTTTTATATGCATATCAATTAGCAGGTAATGATGTTGCTGTTGCTGGGATGGCATGAGGTTGAAGCTACCAGACAAATAAAGGCTAGCATCCATGTCAAGCTAAAAAGTTATTTTTGTTTTGAAATACAACTAGATGTTTTTTTGTAACTTGTAACAACGATGTATTTATTGGCAAAAGTAATTTTAATGCATGCAATGATTTTTGTTAAATTATTCCGCAGCAACGTTTTCTTATTTTAATGAATCTTAATGTGTTTTAACATGAATGATGCTATGAATGACCAACTGTAGGGTTTCCCGAATTGGGGCCTTACAGTTGGCCCTTTTCAGGCTATTTCGATGGTGTTTTACCTTCATGACGGGTTTAGTGCCGTTCGAACTGGGTTTTGAGTCGCGTTGTGACGGTGGCAATGTCGATGATGGCTTTTTGACCATTAATGGCACTTCGTTTCCCCTTTGTTTCTTTGATACCCTTTTAGGGTTTTAAGATCTACTTTCTTTATGGTTTTTTACTATCAAGGTCGATGATGAGATTTACTATGCTTCTCCGCCTTTCTTTTTCTCTAATACCATTTTAAGATTTTCATATTTGTCTTGTTTATTGTGGTTTGACTATTGAAGGATCTGTTATGGTTGTTTCTTCATGTCGATGATGAACCTTTTCATCATAATCTGCTTTGCCAATAATGTTTGGTGAAACTAATATTTATCTTTATAATAATTGATGTCGATGAAGATGAGGCTGTGTTCATCGAAGATGTTAGGATGTTGATGGGGGTTTGTTGTTTCTTCGACTGTGATGATATTTGAGAACGGCATCGGTTGTTGGGCTTGTCAGCCATTTCTAGCGTGCAGCCTTAAGCTGGCTTCCATTCTGAGCCTTTATCTAACTGTTTCTTTACTGTTGGGGCGTGGTGTGAGTCCTAATTGGGTGTAGGATGATGTGTCGCAAACGTAATGGAATGTTCAATGTTGATGATAACAAAAATGTGTTTGTCTGAGACTATTCACCGTCCCTCTGTTTCCATTTCTCGGGCTTGGCAGCCATTTTTGGCATGCAACCACAAACCGGATCTGTGGCTGGTTGTACATAGCCATCTGAGATTATTGTCTTCCAAGATTTATGTTCCGATAAATGGTTTGCTGTTGTGATGATGACAACGTGATTTTTATTTTATATTATTTCTTCTAGACTCTGTTCCCATGCGCAACGCGCGTGAGGGCAAAACACTAGTTATATTGATAAGTTAAAAAATCAATGGTTAGATTGGTAAATTTGTTTAGTCAAATGTCTAAATGTCTAGATTATTAGTTATCCCTTGTATAACAACTAGGAAAGGTAAGCCAAAAACAATGGGTAAGGTTGATTGGATGGTTCTCTACTCTTTTGTGCCATGACAACCAATAATACTCTATTATTGACACCATCTGCAAATCAAAAAACAAAGCTTTCTTACAGGTAAAAAACAAGTGTATATACTATTTACTAATGTTAGGTTAATCTTGATTTAGTGTAAAGTATGGGTTATGGATTAGAAAACTGATGTCTTTGATTTGGTTTAATGGGTCAAAAGTAGTCGGTTGGTTGAGTCAAAGTAGTGGGTAAATTTGAACGTAGTGGACTGCAAGTAGTAGTTTTCTTTTTAACTATTTATGTAAAGTTTATTATGAATGAAATGAGAGATTTATGAAGCAATAAACCCTTTCTTTGTGTGTATTATTGGGGCTGATCCAACAACTAAGTATCAATATAGACCGCTGCAATTTATAGAGATGCTTAGTGTAAGATGTTGGGGGGGGGGGGGGGGGGTAGAAAGAACTAATATCAAGACCAATAACTAAGGCCGTGACCAACTTCTATTATCCTACAATGAATGGGAATCCAAACAAAAGCAGGAAAAGGGCTTTGGCCGAGGCCGAGGGAATGGCCAAGAGACCCGTGGAAGAGGCCGAGGACGTGGGTGATCAGGTGTCGTGGAAGGGTTCAAATCGTGTTCAAAACTCTCAAAATGGAAAACAAAGTTTAGAGAACTCAAAGAAAGATCAGTTTAGACTACAGTGTTTCAAGTGTGATGCGTTTGGACATTTTTCAGCCGACTGTCCAACTAGAAGGAATGATGAGAAGGCCCATCTACCACAAGCCGCCACGATTTGAACAACACATGCAAATGCTGACAAGCTGCGTTGTTAATGGTTGTAGCCGATCAAATCAAGAAGGAACTAATCTATGTGAATGAAGAAAAGGTATTTCCGGCTAAAGACGGGTCACGTGATAATGGGCAATACATGTGGTATTTAGATACCGGGGTAACAAACCATATGACGGGCAATAGAAGTTTATTCTCAACAATTCATACAATATAGGGGCAAAGTCAGATTCAAAGACGACTCAAGTGTTGAAATCGAAGGAAGGGGTTCTATTCTTCTCGAATGTAAGAATGGGGCACTAAGGTTATTGACTGATATTCTTTACATCTCATATTTAAGGAGCAATATCTTCAGCATCGGGCAAGCCGAAGGAGGGTGCGAATTAACAATTAAACAAGGAAATTTTCAATGTTTGAACCGGATAGGACTTTGCTAATGAAGACTCACAGATCTCCTAATCGCTTGTATAAAACCAACCTAAAAATCGGGTCACCGGTTTGCTTAATAACCAAGATTCATGCACTTAGGGGCGAGTGAACTAGTTTATGGAGTATCGGCAATTGACGACCCTTCACAACATTGCAAAGCATGTTTAGCAGGGAAGCATACGCGACAAAGTTTCCCTGACCATACCACTTTTAGAGCTGCAAGACCACTGGAACAGGTTTACGCAAACATGCCACTGGAACAGGTTTACGCAAACATGTGTTGGCCAATAACACCCGTCACCGAAGCTGGAAATAGGTATATTTTGCTGCTTGTTGATGATCAAAACAGGTTTATGTGGCCATTCATGTTAAAAACCAAGAATGAAGCACTTGAATGATTCAAGATATTCAAAGCTTTGGTTGAGAACCAATCTGTATGAAGTTTATGATCTTCTCCTCACTGAAGGGGAACAACAAACTTCAAGGAAGCTACAGGGCATAAAGAATGGGAGCAAGCTATGGAAAGTGAGATAGCTTCTATTGAAAGATGCAACACTTAGGAGTTCATAAACCTACCGCCGGGACACCGACCCATTGGTTTAAAATGGCTTTATAAAATTAAAAGGGATGCAAATGGTGTATTACTTGATACAAGGCACGATTAATCGCCAAAGGTTACATCAACAACATGGTGTAGACTTTGACGAGGTATTCACGCTCGTAGCTAGACTTGAGACGATTAGACTCATTCTAGCATTAGCTGCACAAACGGGGTGGAATGTTCACCACCTTGATGTTAAAACGGCGTTTCTACATGGAGAACTCAAGGAAGAATTGTTTGTAACACAACCGGAAGGCTTTGTTAAGAAAGAAAAGGAGCAAAAAGTGTACAAATTAACCAAAGCTCTTTATGGCTTGAAACAAGCTCCACGAGCTTGGAATACAAAGTTAGATGGGGTTTTAAAGGAGTAGTATTCCGAAGGTGCAAACTTAAACAACCCATTTACACAAAAAGAACCCATGAAGGTTCATTGCTAGTAGAGATCTATATGGATGATTTGATTGTAACTGAAAATAACATGGAGAAAATTCTTCAATTCAAACGACAAATGGAAGATAAGTTCGAGATGAGTGATTTGGGTTCACTCTCCTGTTATCTCGCGCTAGAAGTGATGCAAGGCAATGATGAATAAAAATTAAGCAATCAAGCTATGCCAGAAAGATCCTACAGCAAGCTAGAATGTAGGAGTGTAATCCCACTAAATACCAAATGGAACAGGGACCGAAATTAACAGAGGAAGATGTAAGCAGCAGTGTAAATGCAGCAAAGTACCGGAAAACAATAGGATGCCTTCTGTATATGACTCATCCGCAATGCAAGTAGGTACATGCAAGCCCCTAAAACTACTCATTATCAGGCTGTAAAGCAGATTCTCAGATATGTAAAAAGAACTATAGACCTGGGCATTCACTACTAAAGGAATGAAAGTAATAAACTACTGGGATTTAGTGACAGCAGCCTTTTAGCCGATCTAGAAGATGGAAAAGGAACCACGTGGCACGTATTTTACTTTGATGATGGACCCATTAGCTAGTGCTCTCAAAAGCAACCAACAGTTGCTTTATCATGAGGCCGAGTTTATGGTTGCAACTTCAGCAGCCTATCAAGCAATTTAGCTAAGGGTTTTAGTTGAAATTACAGGAAGAAAATAGGAACTGTACTCATAAAGGTGGACAAGTAGTCAGCAATCAACCTCATGAAAAATCTCGTCTTTCATGGAAGGAGTAAACATACCTAACATACGCCATCACTATGTACGAGAGTGTGTAGAGAAAAATCAAATCAAGGTTGATTTCATTAGTGGGGATCAACAACCAGCTAATATTCTCACGAAGGCTCTACCAAAGATTAAGTTTGCTGAAATCAGCGTTGCAAAAATCGGGATTAATCGCCGATTAATTGGAAATCAGCCTCTCACCTTGTAATTTTTTGCTAATCGGACAATTAATAGCTAGATGATCAACGGAGGTCAAAATCAAGACTAGGCGGTCTTAATCGGCCAAAAATCTGTGATTCCGGCGAAATTCCGGTAGGGTTTCGACGAGGTTCCAGCGACTTTCCGGTGAACTTCAAAAAATCCCGCCAAAAGTTGAAAATTCTAGCTTAAACTTGGAAATTCCGGCCAAATATGTGTATTTATATATAAAACTGAACTTTTTTTATTAAATAAACCTTGGTGATTTAAAGTTATCTCAAAAGGATTTGAGATAAAGCCTAATTTTTAGGAGTTGATTAGCTTGATAGGCAAGGCTGATTAAACTATAAATAGGGATAGTTTTTACCCATTACCCAACCCTGTAATGACCAAAACCTATAATGACATGATGCAAAAATAAACAAGAAACACACCCTTTTGAAGTCCGTTAGAGAATGAAACGCATACATCTTCGAGAATTGTGGGTCTAAACTCCAACAGTAACCCGCACACGACGTAAATTCAAGCATTGGTAAACCGAGCCCCTCATGATAAGATGCATTCCATTTAGAAAAACAAAAACAACTCCCTTTTTGATGTCTATTAAGAATGAATGCCTAACAACATTCTAGCATAGGTGTGGTGTGTCAAGACTGAAACGTGACTCCAACAATGACCTGCACACAAAGTAAATTCAAGCATTAGTAAACTAAGACCCACATGATAAGATGCATTCTATTTAGAAAAACATAAACAAAAAAACTCCCTTTTAAAGTCTGTTAAGAACGAACGCCTAACAACTTTCTAGCATAGGTGTGGTGTGTCAAGACTCAAACAATGACTGTGCACGTAACAGCTGGAAAGCACTCCAGATTGAGTGTACTATGTGAGAAATAATGCAAAAATAAGGAGAGACCAGGTAGCATTACTGTAATCAAACATTAACATAGTATAGTAACACTTGAATATACACAACTACTACAAGCTTAAGAAAATAATTAACTTTACCTCCTAGTGACACATAGTCGCAAGCGAGTCTCGAAAGTTCTTGAATTATCATCAATCCCAAAGTTATTACCAGTTTAGTGGATCTTGGTAGCTAAAATCAAATCGTAAATATAGACCTTTCATCTATATTAGTTTTAACGTTCTTGCAGCAAATAAAGTTTTCTTGATTCGAGAGCTGGTTAATACAAAGATGAAAGAGGGAAGTTCAATTTTAGTGCACATCAACAACTTGAACTCGATTTTGTCAAGATTTGGGTCAGTTGGCATCAAATTCGAGGATGAGGTTCAGGCTCTACTATTGTTATCATCATTGCCTGATAGCTGGGCTGGCACTGTTACAGCAATTAATAGTTCCACCAGCACGTTCACTTTAAATGGGGTTCGGGATATTATTATGGGCGAAGACACCAGACGAAGAAATTCAGGTGAAACTTCAAGTGAATTATTGAATGTTCTTGATGTTACGGGCATGGGTGACATGGATTTAGTTACTTCAGCTGGTTCATGGACTTTGAAAGATGTCAGGGTGATTCCTGATTTGAAGAAACAGTTGATTTTTGTCGGTCAGTTGGATGAACAGGGACATGAGGTTAAGTTCGGGAATAAGCAGTAGAAAGTTGTTAAAGGGAATCTTGTCATTGCTCGTGGAAAGAAAATGGGTTCATTGTATATGGTCAGTTTACCATCTAATGGAAATGATATTCCAGTTCAGAAAAATACCAAAGTCCAGTTCACAGAATCTCGTGGGCAGAAGAAGGTTTGCTTTGCAAGTAAGAAACCTAGAGTCACAAGAAAGATTCAGAATGAATGTGCATGGAAGAGTTCAGAAAAACCAATTAAAGGATTTCGTGGCAGTGGGAGCACGGATTGTGCTTCAGTCATAGTTCCTAAACGACAGTGGTTAAAAGAACTAATATTCCATCTAATAAAACCTCTCCAGATGATTACTTGCTGAATATGGAGAGTGTTTGTTCTCAGGGTGTTCCAGGATCTGGCAGTTTGTTTCAGTGGGAGCCGATAGGGACGGAGAACAGGTCAGGGGCAGATACAGTCGTGACTGATATATTGAAGCTCGGGGGAGTTTTAACGGGCCTTCAGGTTAACTGATGAGAAGACCGCTGCAACCAGGAAGACGAGGAAGATTACAAGAGGTACAAGTGTTCACATCGGAAGGCAGTTTGAAGATGATCAAGCCTCTAAGTGGGAGATTGTTGGGTTTGTGGAGTCTTGACTTGGGCTCGGGTCAAAAGACAACTCAGTGGCAGATTAATTAAATTAAAGACTTGGCCCGTTTTCATTTAATTTTAGCCCATTAGGGTTTTCTTAGGGATTAAGTTGTAAACCCTAATTTTCTCTATTTATATTGTGTCATTGTACTTGTAATTCCTCACGAGTGAGGCAGAAAGCAATAAAATAGTATCCTGGTTGCAGCCTGTGGACGTAGGTCACATCGACCGAACCACGTTAAATCTCGCGTGTTCATCTTTATTATTATTTTCTCTCGCCGCTTGATTGTGTTTGTATGTCGATCTACACCCGAATCCCTAACAACAACGTCAAGTTTCTCCAATGGCTTCTCTAAAGGCCTCATACCAACCGACTATAAAGAGAAACAGAAAAGTGATATTCAATGCAAGAAATATGGAAGAACTTTAGACTAATTTGCAACATGAACAAGCATTTACTTTGAAATGTCTGCAAAAATGAGACAATCATGCAACATTAGATACTCTACTTAAACTACCATAAAAGTATGTAGCACAAATTACAGAACTACCTGCATGAGTGTATTGAAAACAAATTTACAACACCTTGAAAATGCACCAACCAGGCGAAAGTCGAAATTCTTTATAAAAGCCAAAGTAAAAGCAATCGTCCTTCTATGTCAACTTCTTGGCATCCTTCAACAATCACTCCTCTTCCAACAGTGGGTCAACCCACAACTTCGTTGCAAATTCTTTGGTTTAAAAGGTGAGTCTTCCCACACAAAAGGTGCCATATTTTGTTAAGTACTCGTTTTGATTGATAGACCCACAACTTTGTTGCAAATTCTTTAGTTCAAAAGGTGAGTTCCCACACAAAAGGCGCCATCTTTTGTTGTGAGATTGGAAAATGGAGATATCATTGGCTGCAACCAGATTTGCAAGGATGTTATCTTGAATAATCGGGGATCTTCATCTCATCCAAGACTTCTATCCATCCTCTCTTAGGGGAGTCGACATGGTCCTACGCACTCAGTAGTTGGCTACACTAAACACGGGCAAAGCCAACTGGAGCACGATGTCCTTAGTGTCCATTGTTGTGGGTCAAGATTATAAGTTGTAGGGTGTGCAACCGGGAACCCAATATTCAGCAACATTCCAGCATCCACGCAATGAGCCCCTCCAGAAAAGTTCCAGCTCGAAGTCACCCTCGTTATTTTTACCTTCTCTTCGACTTGAGGACAAGTCGTTTCTCCGGGGAGGAAGAAGTGATATGTGTCAAGGGGGAATGGGTGGGGTCCAACCGTCCCTAACCCAATGTTCATTGTTTAGGTAGTGAAGTTTATGTTATGATTGTTCTGCTTGGCTGCATGAACAATCAGTTTATTTGAAATGTCACGTAAAAAACAAGATAACTTCCGGCAGTCACGAGTCATGCGCATGGGAATAGGTTTTATTTCTATTTTGATGATTCCCACAAGAAGAAAGGTAAACTGTTGATTTTGATTGTTCTGACTTCTTTGTTAATTGGGGTTAGAGAATCGATTTGGCTTGAAGGATGAACCATCATATCGGCCTTGTTCGTGAGTGGTATAGTTGTCCATGGTTAAAGAAGGTTTAGAGCAGGGGTGGCCCTGAGGGGGGCAGGGTGTGCGACCGGCCAAGGCCCGATCTTCTCAGGGGCCCAAAATTTTAAATTTTTTGTATATATTATAGTATGTATATGTTTTAATTATTAACTATTGATAAACTCATTAACAAACCCAATAACATTTTTACTAGTTTAACTTATTAAACATTACCAAAGTTGTGCGCCTAGGCACTCAAGTGAGGCGAGGCACATCAGAAACGCTTTGCTTCCTCCGGCGAGATTCCGGCAAAAAACAACTTTCCGGCGATATTTCAGTCGGACCCCGCCTAGGGTCCAACAAGTTCCTGCCAGATTCCGTTTGGACAGGTTTACGCCTGTGGTTGCATAACCGGATGCAGATATTCGAAGGGTAACTCAAAAGAGAGAGAGATGAGAAAATGAAAGCAAACTAGGTTTATGAACTTACCTATTAACATTGGATGCAGTGCTGCAGTAACTTGCAGAAATATATTCAGAAAGTAATATTAGTTTAATATACTATATAAATATGTTTTTTTATTTTTTTATTATTACGCTTTTATTTTCTAAGGCGTGCGCCTATTTTGCGCCTTGCGACTTGAATGCGCCTTCGAGAATGTAGGTAGTGGTATCTCTAGAAACTCTCCATATTGGAAGCCATTACTTCTCGATCTAATGGTAATGTAAAACACTAGGTTGGAAAGACCAAAACTCCAAAAACAATAATAGGCATTGAATTAAAAACTCAAGTACACAACACCTTGCGAGCTCAATATTGCAAGAAGCGGTATCTAGGCACCATGGTCGTCTAGGTCTTCTCCGAAGAAACTCTCCATAACCTGACTAGGGGTGTTCATAAACCAATTGAACGCCAAACTAAAGAAAGTCAGCAGGTTTGAAATTTTTAAAATTCAAGTCATGAGATTTAGTGTCGGCGGTTTGAGGTAGAATGTAAATGTAATCCGTCATTAAGCCTTCTTTATTTTTAGTTTTTTCTTTCGTTGAAATTGTTGTGTTTGTAAAGCCTTTGGGTTTTGAGCTTAAGCCCATGTTTATGTTTCTTTCTATTTTTTTAGTAGGGTATGTTTATTATATTTATAAAAATTTATCATTTCAAAATTTATAATAAAAAATTAACAACTTCGAGATTTATACTAACCAGTTCACGGTTTCTGGTGGTTTAACGGTTCAACCTTGGAAATTAGAACTAGTCGTGTAAACCGAACCCGCCTTTTAGGTTTTTCTTTCTTTCTATTTTTTTAGTAGGGTATGTTTATTATATTTATAAAAAGTTTATCATTTCAAAATTTATAATAAAAAATTAACAACTTTATAAATAAATGGGTTCAAACCGCTAAACCACCCTCGCTGACCCACCCAATCTGACCAGTTTGGCTTGCCATTTCCTGAAACTACAGTGGCTTGCACCGCATTTTCATAGAACCGGCCAAACTAAAGCGTGGAACCCTGGACACTCCCAAATGACATGTGTTGGACGTATGATTTAGTACTTGAATTGGTTAGCAAATAATCAAATAGAAAAAAGCACAAGGGTGGTAGTGACAAACCTTTTCACACATACATTTTTGTTGAATGGCTGCACCATGTTGTTGTAGTTTATCTGGTTGGATGCAGAAAGTTGGTTTTCAGCAAGGAAAACATACAAGGCCACTAGTAATCATTTTTGCTGTAATTGCATTTTAACATCCTTCAAATTGTCTACACACTGCATATTTAAGAAACAATATTAAGGTAAAAAAATATGAAGCAATACACATTTAAGAAACTTAAATTTTAATAGCTTTTGTACATATCCTCTTACGTCTCTTGTTAACTTGTGAAAGAGCTGCATTAACCCAATAGATAACAATCTGTTAAATATTGATATCTACTGATACAATAACTCACCATTCCAAATAGGCCAGCGAGAAATGAACCCGCAAGATCAAGCCTCATGTCTATGTTTTCTGTTCAATGATGCAAACCAAACAAATCACAGAAGAACATGAAAATCTAATTAAGAAATAATTTTTTAAGGTAAAGTGATTGTAACCTCAATTGCCATCTAACATATAACACAAAAGCATGAAATTTGGGTTAATCAGGTTAGTTCACGGCTCATACAAGTCTATTTTGGGGTGAGTAAATGTGGTCATAGGTAGAGAATTAGTCTAAGTTGACCGAAGTAAATGGGATGTGACCGTTGGATTGTAGCTACAACGAAGGATAACGTGGGATTGTTTCCACGCATGTGAACCATATTAGTGTTGGGTTTGTGGAGTCTTGACTTGGGCTCGGGTTAAAAGACAACTCAGTGGCAAATTAATTAAATTAAAGACTTGGCCCGTTTTCATTTAATTTTAGCCCATTAGGGTTTTCTTAGGGATTAAATTGTAAACCCTAATTTTCTCTATTTATATTGTGCCATTGTACTTGTAATTCCTCACGAGTGAGGCAGAAAGCAATAAAATAGTATCCTGGTTGCAGCCCGTGGACGTAGGTCACATCGACCGAACCACGTTAAATCTCGCGTGTTCATCTTTATTATTATTTTCTCTCGCCGTTTGATTGTGTTTGTGTGTCGATCTACACCCGGATCCCTAACAAGTGGTATCAGAGCTTTGGCTCGTTACACACGCAAGAAACACGAATCGCGAGAGAAGTAGCGATATAGGTTTTCAAGAATCAGCATCCGCTACCGCCGTTCTGCCGCAGCCGCTGTTCTGCCACCGTCGTTCTGCCGCCGCCGTCCCGCCGCCGTCGTTCTGCAGCCGCCGCTGTTCTGCTGCCGCCGCCACTCTGCTGTCGCCACTCTGTTCTGTCAAATTAGGGTTTCCTATCGAACTTACTGGGCAGTTTGATTGTGTGCTGCATTTCAAAACTCAGTTCCGACTCGACTGTTAAGCATCTGTGGTCTGGGATAATGGCTAAGAGCGGGAAACTTCAGATTGAGAAGTTTAATGGAAACGATTTTGGTTGGTGGAAAATGCATATGGAGGATTTGCTTGTTCAAAAAGACTTGGATGCTGTTTTGGGTGAGAAACCGGAAAATATGAAACCAGCTGAATGGGAAACTTTGGATAAAAAGGCCAAGGCGGTTATTAGGTTGTCGCTGACAAAGGATGTTGCGTTCAACATTCTGAAGGAAACTACAGCAAAAGGTATCATGGATGCGTTAGCTAATATGTATGAGAAGCCTTCGGCAGCAAATAAAGTTTTCTTGATTCGAGAGCTAGTTAATACAAAGATGAAAGAGGGAAGTTCAATTTTAGTGCACATCAACAACTTGAACTCGATTTTGTCAAGACTTGGGTCAGTTGGCATCAAATTCGAGGATGAGGTTCAGGCTCTACTACTGTTATCATCATTGCCTGATAGCTGGGCTGGTACTGTTACAGCAATTACTAGTTCCACCAGCACGTTCACTTTAAATGGGGTTCGGGATATTATTATGGGCGAAGACACCAGAAGAAGAAATTCAGGTGAAACATCAAGTGAACTATTGAATGTTGGCAGAGGAAGAAAGAATAACAGAGGTAGTGGGAGCAAGAACAGGAAAAGGAGTCAGTCTAGGGCTCGAAATGATGTGACTTGTTGAAACTGTAAACAGGTGGGACACTTCAGGAATCAGTGTCCGAATGATCAAAAAGAAGTTAACACTACAGCAGACTACTCAGACGATGATGCTTTAATTTGTAGCGTGGAGAGCAGTGTGGATTCCTGGGTCATGGATTCTGGAGCTTCGTTTCATGCTACCCACAGCAGCGAAGCATTGCAGAATCTAAAAGAAGGCGATTTTGGTAAGGTAAGACTGGCGAACAATAATGTTCTTGATGTTACGGGCATGGGTGACATGGATTTAGTTACTTCAGCTGGTTCATGGACTTTGAAAGATGTCAGGGTGATTCCTGATTTGAAGAAACAGTTGATTTTTGTCGGTCAGTTGGATGAACAGGGACATGAGGTTAAGTTCGGGAATAAGCAGTAGAAAGTTGTTAAAGGGAATCTTGTCATTGCTCGTGGAAAGAAAATGGGTTCATTGTATATGGTCAGTTTACCATCTAAAGGAAGTGATGTTCCAGTTCAGAAAATACCAAAGTCCAGTTCACAGAATCTCGTGGGCAGAAGAAGGTTTGCTTTGCAAGTAAGAACCTAGAGTCACAAGAAAGATTCAGAATGAATGTGCATGGAAGAGTTCAGAAAAACCAGTTAAAGGATTTCGTGATGGTGGGAGCACAGGTTGTGCTTCAGTTACAGTTCCTAGACAACAATGGGTTAAAAGAATTAATATTCCATCAAATAAAATATCTCCAGATGATTACTTGCTGAATGTGGAGAGTGTTTGTTCTCAGGGTGTTCCAGGATCTGGCAGTTTGTTTCAGTGGGAGCCGATAGGAACGGAGAACAGGTCGGGGGCAGATACAGCCGTGACTGATATATTGAAGCTCGGGGGAGCTTTAACGGGCCTTCAGGTTAACTGATGAGAAGGCCGCTGCAACCAGGAAGACGAGGAAGATTACAAGAGCTACAAGTGTTCACATCGGAAGGCAGTTTGAAGATGATCAAGCCTCCAAGTGGGAGATTGTTGGGTTTGTGGAGTCTTGACTTGGGCTCGGGGTTAAAAGACAACTCAGTGGCAGATTAATTAAATTAAAGACTTGGCCCGTTTTCATTTAATTTTAGCCCATTAGGGTTTTCTTAGGGATTAAGTTGTAAACCCTAATTTTCTCTATTTATATTGTGTCATTGTACTTGTAATTCCTCACGAGTGAGGCAGAAAGCAATAAAATAGTATCCTGGTTGCAGCCCGTGGACGTAGGTCACATCGACCGAACCACGCGTGTTCATCTTTATTATTATTTTCTCTCGCCGTTTGATTGTGTTTGTGTGTCGATCTACACCCGGATCCCTAACAATTAGCAGGACTAGTTTTTTTGTTTATCAACTATTTAAAGGCATGTAATGATCTTGTTTTAATCAATTTGAAGTAATAACTCCAGTAACTTTTCTTCTTGCAAATTCACCATTTTCATACGATAGTTTTGTGTGTTTGTGTGTGTTTCAAGAGGCCTGAACCAACATGAACCAATCAAACTTTGCCATCTCAAATTTCCAAGAATCAATAGCATGCAATGAAAAAAATAAACTCATAAAGAGTACCATACACACTGAATAAGAAAGTCTAATGAACGATTCCTTTGCAGCTCAATATTCCAGTCTCCTTCCTATTATTTAATTCTGGATAATATCAATTATGGCCAGAAGATTTTGCATTTTTGGAATAACGAGTTTTTCATTTTGGAAAGAGTTTTTTTTTTGGTATTTTCTACAGCTGTGTTCTGGCTGTTATTAGGGTGTGTTTAGCCTTTAAATACGTTAGTCTCCTAGTGTTTAGTATTCAAAAAATTCTGTTCTGTTTTATTTTCTCTTTTCAAAAGAATAATAAGAAGCGGGCCGACTCAGTAGCTTTGCTGCTGCATTTTGCGTTCTGATCTGATTGTGATTACTAACAATTGGTATCAGAGCCAGGTTCAAAGGGACAACCAGCGCTCAAACATTGGTCAGAAGGGTGTGATCAAGAGCCGAAGGACTGTGCAATCAATCAGAGAAGAAGCAAGAAAAGATGGCAAAGACTCCAGCAGCAAACCAGATTGTAGGGGTGAAAGAGACTACCAATCTGTCACTGCAATGCCCTGTTTTGACAGCCACAAACTACACAATTTGGGCTGTCAAAATCAAGGCAATTTTTAAGGTTCATGGCGTTTGGGAAGCAATCGAGCCGGGCGTGAACGTTGACCCGAAGAAGAACAATATAGCAATAGCCTACCTGTACCAGGCGATACCCGAAGAGCTTGTCCTCCAAGTATCCCAGTTCGAAACAGCGAAAAAGATCTGGGATGCTTTGAAGGCTGCTATGTAGGGGTCGATCGGGTTATAGAGGCTCGGCTTGGATCCTTAATGACTGAATTCGAAGCATTGAAAATGAAAGATGGAGAGGAGATCTAAGACTTTGCAACATAAAGCTAGTCAGGAAGTTCCTTGGTTCTCTTCCCGATCGTTTCTTACCGATAGTTGCTTCTATTGAACAATTTGCAGATTTAAAGGCCATGTCTTTCCAAGAGGCAATTGGCAGACTTAGAGCATTCGAAGAAAGGATCAAGTCAAGTGATAAAGGGCAAGGACCCAAAAGCAACCAACTGTTGTTTTCTTGCGAAGAAGGGCAAGCTAGAAGGAAGAATCTGCAAGGTGGTCGAGGCCGAGGGAATGCCTGCAAAAACCGAGGCCGAGGAAGGGACCGTGGTCGGTCAACCGGTCGGGGCAGAAGTTCCGGACGAGGAAACCAAAAGAAAGACCGGTCCAACATCCAAAAAGAAAGAAGAAGAAGTTAATTTAATCCAAGCCAATGCTGAAGAACCTGCTCTTTTAATGACAGTTCGTGTGCAAAACCAACAGAAGATGGTTTATTTGAATGAAGAAAAAGTCATACCAGCCAAGTATGTCTCAAGTCCTGATGAAGAGTTCATGTGGTACCTAGATAACGGAGCATCTAACCATATGACAGGGAACCGAAACCTGTTCTCAAAACTTGATGAAAAAGTAGGGGGAAAAGTAAGGTTTGGTGATGGGTCGTGTGTGGAGATAGAGGGCAGGGGTTCAATTCTGTTGGAATGCAAGAATGGAGAGCGTCTACTACCGGACGTCTACTACATCCCATTTTTGCAAAGCAACATTATTAGTCTTGGTCAAGCTACCGAAGGAGGTTGTGAAGTGAAGATGAAGGAAGAATACTTGTGGATGTATGAGGCTGATGGCAGGCTGTTAATGAAGGTGAAGAGATCGTCAAACCGGTTGTACAAGATCCACCTTCGGATCGGATTACCGGTGTGTTTACATGCCAAGATCGATGATTTGGCTTGGAATTGGCATGCCCGGCTAGGCCATGTAAACTTTGATGCCATCAAACAAATGACAACAAAAGAATTGGTTCATGGGGTTCCACATATAAACCACCCCACACAAATGTGTGAGGCGTGTTTGGCTGGTAAGCATACCCGGCAATCCTTCCCGGATCAATCAGCTTATAGGGCCTCGAAACCTCTTGAACAAGTATATGCAGATCTGTGCGGGCCCATTACACCTGCTACACAAGCGGGGAACAGGTACGTGCTCCTTATTGTCGACGATTTCAGTCGATACATGTGGGCCCATATGCTCAAAACGAAGTATGAAGCACTAGATCATTTTAAAAGGGAGAATGAAGTTGGCAGGAAGATTAAGGTACTTAGAACTGATTGGGGGGGAGAACTCACCTCCCAAAGTTTTAAATCTTTTTGTGGACAGGAAGGGATAACAAGACAGCTAACCGCACCATATTCTCCACAGCAAAATGGAGTAGTGGAGCGGAGAAATCGCACTGTTCTAAGCACAACAAGGAGTATCTTGAATGCGATGGGTGTATCACAAAACTTTTGGGCAGAAGGGGTCAGGCATTCTGTTTATGTTCTAAACAGTTTGCCTACTAAGGCACTAAAGGATCAAACTCCATACGAAGCTTTAAAAGGGTGCAAACCAAGACTGGATCATCTGCGAGTCTTTGGGTGTGTGGGCTATGTCAAAACACCTTCAAACCTGTTAAAGAAGCTGGATAACAGGAGTGTACCCATGGTGCATTTGGGCACAGAACCTGGTTCAAAAGCATACCGTATGTATGATGTCAAAAAAAAGAAACTAGTTGTGTGCCTGGATGTTAAATTTGATAAAAACCGCAAGTGGGATTGGAGCGAGTATCTAACAGAAAATGGTCCAGAATGGACTTATTTTTTTGTCGAGTTGGGCCCATCAAGTGGACCTGGTGGATCATTCAGCCCAACTGCAGGATCATTCAACCAACTGCAGGTGGCCCAGGTACACTGACTAACCCAGAAAATGCTGCTAGTGGTGGAAACACAGAGCACGGGACTGGCAGCCCATTTACAGCAGACCCGGATGAGCCAGGCAGCCCGTTCCTCGAAACAGGAGCGAGTCAGTCTGTGACACAAGGCCCGTCACATCAACACAGCCCGACATCTGCTGCCCAAACATCATCTGGTAGTGAGACTCCCAGTAGTTCAGCTTTTGTTCACAGACGTGGGCCAATTCAAGGAGAATTTGATGAACTTAGCAGCCCGTACCAGATTGATTCAGATGACTATGATGATACTCCTCCAAAGGGACTCCGACCCTTGGGTGATGTTTATGCAAGAGCTCCGCACATGCAAACAGGTAACATTAATTTAATGTTAATGGAGGAAGCACCATATTCCTATTCTGATGCAGCAGGTAAAAAGGAATGGGTTGAAGCAATGGAAAGTGAGATTGCTTCTATAGAGAAAAACAAGACATGGAAACTCACCGAGTTACCATCCAATCACAAAATCATAGGGCTGAAGTGGTTATATAAGATAAAGAAGGATGCAAATGGGAAGATCACAAAGTACAAGGCTAGACTTGTAGCAAAAGGCTATGTACAACAACCGGGGGTGGATTATGATGAAGCTTACGCCCCAGTAGCGAGACTCGAAACTGTTCGGTTGATCTTGGCGATTGCAGCTCAACAAGGGTGGCAAGTCCATCATTTAGAAGTGAAGTCAGCTTTCTTACACGGGGAACTTAAAGAAGTGTACGTTTCCCAGCCGGAGGGATTTATAAAAAAGGGAAGTGAGCATAAAGTATACAAACTGTCAAAGGCGCTCTATGGCCTTCGACAGGCTCCAAGAGCATGGAACACGCGACTTGATGGTGTTCTAAAACAGTTTGGGTTCCAAAGATGCAAGCAGGAGCAAGCGGTATACACAAAGAGCAAGGATTCTTTGATTGTGGGGGTGTATGTTGATGACTTAATCGTCACCGGAGGAAATAATGATGGCATAACTGAGTTCAAGAAACAAATGGAAGCCATGTTCGAGATGAGTGATCTCGGTCTTCTATCTTATTACCTTGGCATCGAGGTTATTCAAAACAGTGAAGGAATTTCACTAAAGCAAGCTGGTTATACCAAGAAAATACTCCAACAGGCCGGGTTGTGGGATTCTAACCCAACCAAGTTCCCAATGGAACCTGGTTTGAAGCTGTCAAAAAATGGAGACCCAATTGATGCAACGCGGTACCGACAAGCAATCGGGTGCCTAAGGTACTTAACCCACACTCGACCAGACTTATCTTACTCTGTTGGATATGCTAGCAGGTTTATGCAGGCACCAAAAACAGCCCATCTCCAGGCTGTTAAACAGATTCTTCGTTATGTAAAAGGAACTACTGATCTAGGCATAAGCTATCGAAGAAATGGAAGCAAAACTCTACATGGTTTCAGCGATAGCAGCCATGCTGTGGGAGCTGATGATGGGAGAGGAACAAAAGGCCTGGTGTTTTATTTTGATGATGGACCAGTGGCATGGAACTCACGAAAACAAGGTACTGTGGCTTTGAGTTCATGTGAGGCTGAATTTATGGCAGCCACATCAGCAGCATGTAAAGTCCTGTGGATGAGAAGCTTGATAGCTGAATTAACCGGTCAAAAGGAAGAACAAGTGACTATTTTTGTGGATAATGTGTCAGCTATTGCCCTTATGAAAACCCAGTTTTTCATGGGAGAAGCAAGCATATTAACACACGCTATCACTTTATTAGACAGTGTGTTGAACGAGGTCAAATTAAGGTCGAGCATATCAACGGGAACCAACAGAAGGCAGATATACTTACCAAGGCGCTGCCAAGAATCAAATTTGAAGAAATGAGAAAACTCATGGGTATGACGGTCATAAAGTAAAAGTCGTGCCAAAGTGAAGACCGGAATTAAGGGGGTGATTATTATTTAATTCCGGATAATATCAATTATGGCTGGAAAATTTTGTATTTTTGGAATAACGCTTTTTTCATTTTGGAAAGAGTTTTTTTTTGGTATTTTCTACAGCTGTGTTCTGGCTGTTATTAGGTTGTGTTTAGCCTTTAAATAAGTTAGTCTCCTAGTGTTTAGTATTCAGAAAATTCTGTTCTGTTTTATTTTCTCTTTTCAAAAGAATAATAAGAAGCGGGCCGACACAGTAGCTTTGCTGCAGCATTTTGCGTTCTGATCTGATTGTTATTACTAACACTTCCTTCCCTGTACAAGAACTTAACAAACATTGGGCAGGGTTTGGCCTCATTTTAGAAAATGGTCTTTTGGTTCAGCATATAGGTCACCTTATTAAGTGCAATTCTTCAGATGGGTTCGTCTTCACCGCAGTCTGTCTCCTCTAGGGGTAACGAGCTAAGCCGGCTACAAGAACACCACCACCTATTTCATGGAAGGTGGTCTCTTTCTGTTTCCTCAATCAATCAACCCCCATCGCCACCACTTTCTGCCTAGAGGAGATGGTAGCTAGTGCGCTGAACCTAGCGGAGATGGTGGCCGATGGTGGCCGATGGTGGTGAACTAATGGAGATGATGGCTCGTGGTTTGTGGTTCTCAAGGAACAAAGAATAAAGGGTGGGATGGTGGGTATTGGTTTTATTAATATTAAGGGTGATGTCATAGAATAATAATACAAAAGTAAACGTACCAAAAAGGACCATCTGTTTAACCACAAGGAAACAGTGGGAAGTAAGAGTGTACAAGTCAATCTTAAGGACCAAAACCACAATAAGGAAATACCACAGGGGATTTCATGTAGAAATTCTAACAAAAACAAACCCACAAAAATGTAGATATGTTCAACGAAATCCCAATACATAATTTCAATTTCTTAATCTACAAGCTCTAAAATTTCCTCATTCCATAAAAAAATAATCATTAGATTATAGAAAGAGGCGGTCATCGTTAAATAAGAAACAAAGTCACTAAATTTTAATTGTGAATTGTGATGGTCGCTCTAGAAAGACGTGGGGTTCAACCCCTCTCTGTTTCAACAAAAAAACAAACAATGAAACAAGTGTGTTTCTTTTCAATTATTTTTTAACTAAAAAGGTAAAACTGTCATTTTGAAAATATAACAATTTTTTGTGCAAAAGTTAGTGTTAGACCTTACAAAATGACAAGTGCATATCTCAAACACGCAACTTTTTAAAGTTAGACCCCAAAGACATTGCTTTTGACAAACCACGAAAAATATTAATGTAATTTACTCTAAATCTTTTTATTTGTTTGGAACGAATTATTTAATGTCAACACAGATGCCATGTAACACATACGTATACAGTAAATTTATACTGAATATCACGTTAGCAATTTTTTAAGAATTATAAAAAAAAAGTTTTACTTGTTATCGGTTGAATAGGTCATATGTTGCTAAAATCAAGCAACATAAAGTAACTTCACTGCTAAAACTGGTAACTAAATGCAAGTTGGTTTCATTATGTGACTAACTTAAAGTTGCTTGTTAAAATAGGGAAAAATTAACGTTCAATTTAATTTCCTGCAGATTCCTCATCTAATATATAGGGATGTAATCAAAATATGAAATCAGCACTGTACCTTTAACATATTAAGGTCTTCTTCCATCATGGTAATATCTGAGTCAGAAAATGCACACGAAGGACCTCCGTCGAGTAGTACCCACACATAGCCTTCCTATAAAATAGATATTCTTATATCAGAGTTTGAATAAAGGCCTTGCATAACAGCTCATGAATAAAAGGAAAAAAAATACCTTACCAGTGCAGCCCTACAGATACTAGCCACCATCATGTCTCTAAGTGTATACTAACCTGGTAGGGTTCAATTTCATTAATGAAAGGCGACCCAACATCATTTTCTCCATCTTTCGAGTTAAATGCTTGAATCAAGCGATGCTCCAAATGAAGAGCTGCAGAGAGCACTGATATAACATCTTTTGAATAGGATACATTGTCTAGAAATGGTTTCTACAAAAAATAATTATAACCAGATTATAAAGACTGGGAAGATTGCCATGCAGATATACTGAAAAATATTCAACTTAATCAGAAAAGGACAAACCAGTCTTTTCCCATAATATTGATGCAAATGTTGAGAGGCTACCATCCCTGCATCTTAACATCATTGAAACAAAACAGGTGAAAACACAGACAGGTCTCTTTCAGCAACTACTCTTACTTCACTTGCAAGCAAAGCCAATGGATGCTTTCTCTCCATTTTAGATATGAGATTTATGGTATCTTCTATCTGGCACTCATCAATATTCTCAAAATCATTAAAACAACACCAGTGAAAATCAATTGACATAGTTGTATAAGTCTGGTTTATCAAGAAACTAACCCGACTGCAGGCGGCTTCAAGAGATCTCTCAACATAAAACCTAACCCTAGTTGCTGCAGCCTTCCCCGTAGCATTAAAGTTTGTTAGATGCACATTTAAGAAAACATGTGTTCACAGCATATTTAGATTCGAGAATAAATCATTGTACCAAACAACAAGCCATTCAGTCATTTCTTAAAAAAACCTGATGAAATTTTATTCATAACAGAGGAGTAATGAGGAAGTACTCATACTGATCCAAACAGGAAATATCAAATATCTCGAAATAAAAGTAGGCCAAGAAAAGATACAACTAAAAACATCTCTAACTGAAAGATTATCAGGGGCATAATTTCCTTTCTATATTCATAAGGTTTTCAAAAGTATAGCATAGCAGATTCTAGTCCTCCATGAGATAAAAATATGGAAATAAATAATCAATGCCAATTACCAAAAAAGTATATGGACCAATTCTTCATCTTATCAGCTAACCTTGACTTCGTTGCCTGTACCAGAATTATCCATTCCAACAGCCAGTGGCGGAGCTTAAACAATCCAGTAGGGGGGCGGGGGCGAAATTAATTTTTTTAGGGGGGGCGAACTCGATATTTATATAAAAATTTACACTACCGGACTAAAATTTACCACTACCTCTAATATCATGTTTATATGAAAATCTACAAAATAGTTATTGCCATGGCTATTGTTGTAACGCAACCCAACAAGATGTCAAAAAGAAAATGCATGTCTAAAGCATAATATATAGCAAAATGAAGGATTGCAAACTGCTTAATCAGTTGTTAATAACGTCAAATAATTGAAGAAGAAAAAACTACGGAACACAAAGTAAACAGAAAATACTTAATAAAAAAATGATCTACTTAACGAGGGATAACTGTTGTGTTGTGGGCTCCGATCCATCTTGGGTCGGGCCCTGAAACAGCCCAATGACAAGCTGCAGAAAAGGGTTAGGGGCAGCCGGCCCTAACCCTAATCTGCCTCAACTTATTTATGTTAAGTTTTTATTGTCTTTTATTATAAATACCCACATATGTACTTGTAATCTTTGAGTCTTGAAAGTAATAAAAAGAAACCCTGGTTCGTAGCCCGTGGACGTAGGTCAATTCTTGACCGAACCACGTTAAATCGCTGTGTTCTTTACTGCTTTGATTATATATTCTGTGCTCGTGTGTTTGTGTGTGTGTTCCTTTCTGCCGAGAACAGCAACAACACTGCTGCTGTCTTTCTGCTGCTGCCGCCGCCAAACCTGCAATCAGCAAGGCTGCTGATTGCCATCGACAACCACCAGCAGCCGCCATTACAGCCGCCGCAAAGAGGTTTTGCTGCTGCCAAGAACAGGCTATTGCCCTGTTCTTTTCTGTGCGCCACTGCTGCTGTTGTTTGGGCTCTGTTTCTGATCAAAGAACAGCCACAAAACAGATTTTGTTTTCTGGGTATTCTGTTCAGTTTGATTAGTTCAAGTTATTGGTTGTTTGGTTCAATTATTTCCGCTGCGTAATTCTGTTCATTATTGCTATCATTATCTCGTCACTCGTTTTAGAAATCAATTAGAAATACCGACAAGTTCTTAAGGCCCGAGCCGTAGTATTGTATTGATTTCCGTGCCCTATCCGAATCCTCGGGTCAGCCGCGTACACGTAATACCTAACAAGTGGTATCAGAGCCTTGGTTGCTCTCATCCTTTGATCTCCGGTATTATGGCTGATGAGGGTAAAACGAGAATCGAGAAGTTTGATGGCGTCGATTTTGGATGGTGGAAGATGCAGATCGAGGACTTACTTGTTCAGAAAGATTTGAGTGCAACACTGCTTGGTGATAAACCTGAGAGCATGAAAGATGCTGATTGGGCTGCACTAGATAGGAAAGCTGTTGCTGTGATTAGACTCTCGCTGACAAAGAATGTTGCCTTTAACATTCTGAAGGAAACGACAGCCAAAGGCGTCATGGATGCACTGTCTAACATGTACGAGAAACCGTCCGCAGCCAACAAGGTCTTTCTGATTCGGGAACTTGTAAACACGAGATTGAAGGAAGGTGGTTCTGTTAACACTCACATTAACAACTTTAACTCTATTATCTCTCGCCTAGTGTCTGTCGATATCAAATTCGATGATGAAGTCCTAGCCCTACTATTGTTATCCTCATTACCTGAAAGCTGGTCAGGAACCGTTACAGCAGTTAGTAGTTCGTCTGGGAACACTAAGCTTAAACTTGATGGAGTTCGCGACTTGATTATGAGTGAGGACATTAGAAGGAGGAGCACTTGTGAGTCTTCCAGTTCCTTGTTGAGTACTGAAGGCAGAGGAAGGAAGAATGAACGAGGTGGTAATAGGGGCCGATCTAAATCAAAGAGAAGAAGTAAATCAAGACCAAGAAAAGATATTACTTGCTGGAATTGTAAGGAGACTGGGCACTTCAGAAGTCAATGTCCTAAACCATCAACATCTAAAGAAAAGAAAGAGGTTAACGCTGCTACAGATGATACAGATGATGATACTCTTATCTGTTGCGTTGAGAATACCACTGAGTCATGGATCATGGATTCTGGCGCTTCTTTTCACGCTACCTTTAGCTCAAAGAAGATGAAGAATTTGAGAACAGGAAACTTTGGCAAGGTTCGTTTGGCTAATGATCAGACTCTGGATATTACTGGGATGGGAGACATTGATCTGAAGACTCCTCTAGGAAATACATGGACACTAAAAGATGTTAGGGTAATTCCTAAGTTGAGGAAGATGCTAATCTCTATTGGGCAGCTAGATGACCAAGGTTATGATGTGTTGTTCGGGGGTGGACAATGGAAAGTCGTCAAAGGAAACTTGGTAGTTGCTCGTGGGAAAAAGAAAGGTACTTTATACATGGTTGAGGTACCAGCAGGTGATGTGAATGCAGTAACCAGTGGACCAAGTCAATCCAGTCTGTGGCATCAACGACTTGGTCATATGAGTGAGAAAGGCATGAAGATGCTAGCTGAGAAAGGTAAACTCCCAGACTTGAAGAAAGTAGAACTTGAAACCGGATTCTGCGAACCATGTGTGCTTGGTAAGAAGAAACGTGTTACTTTTGTGAAGACTGGAATGACACCAAAGGCTGAAAAACTTGAACTTGTCCATACTGATGTGTTTGGACCAACTCCTGTGACATCATTAGGAGGCTCCAGCTATTATGTTACCTTCATTGATGATGCGACGCGCAAGGTATGGGTTTATTTTCTCAAGAACAAGTATGATGTGTTTGATGTTTTCAAGAAATGGAAAGCAGCTGTTGAGATGGAAACCAATCTGAAGGTGAAGTGCATAAAATCAGATAATGGAGGGGAATATATCAGCAATGAATTTGTGAATTACTGTGCTGAAAGAGGAATCAAGATGATCAAGACGGTTCCCGGGACTCCCCAACAAAACGGAGTAGCTGAGAGAATGAACAGGACGTTGAATGAACGAGCCAGGAGCATGAGACTGAATGCAGGGCTTCCCAAAACCTTTTGGGCTGATGCAGTTAACACTGCTGCATATCTGATAAACAGAGGACCTTCGGTTCCTCTTGGTTTCAAAATACCAGAAGAGGAATGGCTTGGAAGAGAGGTTAGTTACAAACATCTGAAGGTATTTGGTTGTGATGCCTACACTGGTGTGAAAGACTTTGAGAGGGATAAGCTTGATCCCAAGGCAAAGAAATGCACCTTCATTGGCTATGGATCTGAATCGATGGGATATAGGCTTTGGGATTTTGAAGCCAGGAAAACTATCAGGAGTCGAGATCCGGTCTTTAATGAAGCTAAACTCTACAAAGACAAGGATTCAACCATACCAGAAACTCGTAAAGATCAGGTGGTGTTTGAAGATGATAACCAGAGTTCAGAAAGCCATGGGTCAGAGACAGAAAGTCAAAATACAGAAGAAGAAAGTTCAGAAACTGAAGATAATGATCAGGAAGAATTTGGTGAACAAGATCTCTTTGATAGTGGGAGTTCAGATCCTGCGGATGAACAGTCCCCACCAGCAAATGATTCAGGAAATTCAAATACTTCACATTGGGTTAGGAGGTCTACTCGAACGTCTGTACCTCCTCAAAGATATTCTCCATCAGTTAACTATCTTCTTCTCACTGAAAATGGTGAACCACAGTGCTACTCAGAGGCTATTAGTGTGAAAGATTCGTCTCAGTGGGAGCGGGCAATGAAAGAAGAAATGGGTTCACTTGAAAAGAACCAAACTTGGGTTCTTACTAAACTTCCCGCAGGGAAGAAGGCGCTTCAAAACAGATGGGTATACAGAATCAAGGATGAAAGTGATGGAACTAAGAGATACAAAGCACGATTGGTAGTTAAGGGGTTCCAACAAAAGCACGGGGTTGATTACAATGAAATATTTTCCCCTGTGGTTAAAATGACTACAATCAGACTGGTGCTTAGTATCGTGGCTGCAGAAAACTTACATCTAGAGCAGCTAGATGTAAAGACAGCTTTTCTGCATGGCGACCTTGAGGAGGATATCTACATGGCACAACCAGAGGGTTTTCAGACAGCTGGTAAGGAAAACATGGTGTGCAAACTAAAGAAGAGTCTTTATGGTTTGAAGCAGGCGCCCAGGCAGTGGTATATCAAGTTTGATGATTTTATGGGCAGAAATGGGTATAGGAGATGTGAGATGGATCACTGCTGCTATCTCAAGAAATTTAAAAATTCTTATATCATTCTTCTCCTTTATGTGGATGATATGCTGATAGCCGGTTCCGACATGTCAGAGATCAACAGATTAAAACGACAGTTGTCTGAAGAGTTTGAAATGAAAGATCTAGGTCCAGCTAAGCAGATACTCGGCATGAGCATCACCAGAAATCAGAAAAACGGTTCTTTAATATTGTCTCAAGAGAAGTATATTAAGAAAATATTAGAGAAGTTAAGATGAATCATGAGAAGACTACTACCCGAAATACACCACTGGGTAGTCATATTAAGCTTTCTAAAGATCAGTCTCCAAAGACAGATGAAGACAAGGCCGACATGGCAAAGGTTCCTTATGCATCAGCTGTGGGCAGTCTTATGTATGCAATGGTATGCACAAGGCCTGATATTGCTCATGCAGTGGGAGTTGTTAGCAGGTTTATGTCCAATCCGGGGAGAGAACACTGGGAAGCAGTTAAATGGCTGCTTAGATATTTGAAGGGTACTTCAAAGATGGCTTTATGTTTCAGGGGTAGAGATGCAATTCTCAAGGGTTATTCTGATGCAGATTTGGGTGGATGTAAAGAGACCTACAAGAGTACAACAGGGTATGTGTTTACTATGGGGGATACTGCAATATGTTGGATGTCTAGGCTCCAAAAGAGCGTGGCACTTTCAACTACAGAGGCTGAGTATATGGCAGCCGCTGAGGCTAGCAAAGAGCTTGTTTGGTTGAAAACTTTTCTGGGTGAATTAGACAGAAAACAGGCAGAGTATCCGTTGTACTGTGATAATGAAAGTGCTGTGAAACTTGCAAAGAATCCAGTTTATCATGGGAAGACTAAGCACATTCATATGAGGTATCATTTCATCAGGGGGCTAATCAGTGATGGTACTATCCAGTTGAATAACATCAAAGGGGACAGGAATCCAGCTGACATGTTCACTAAAGTTGTCACATTGGATAAACTGAAGCTCTGTGTAGCTTCAGTTGGCCTTCAGGGTTAATTGCAGATGAAGGCGGCTACGGATCAGGTGGTATGAAAGGTTCTTTTCGTAAAGGTTAAAGATTACAGAAGTACGAGACAAGTGCAGGTGCAAATGTTTCACGCATTCAGGTGGAAGCAGGTTGAAGTGTTTGACGCATTGATGTGGAGGGCTAGTAAAGATGTTTCGAAGCCCAAGTGGGAGATTGTTGTGTTGTGGGCTCCGATCCATCTTGGGTCGGGCCCTGGAACAGCCCAATGACAAGCTGCAGAAAAGGGTTAGGGGCAGCCGGCCCTAACCCTAATCTGCCTCAACTTATTTATGTTAAGTTTTTATTGTCTTTTATTATAAATACCCACATATGTACTTGTAATCTTTGAGTCTTGAAAGTAATAAAAAGAAACCCTGGTTCGTAGCCCGTGGACGTAGGTCAATTCTTGACCGAACCACGTTAAATCGCTGTGTTCTTTACTGCTTTGATTATATATTCTGTGCTCGTGTGTTTGTGTGTGTGTTCCTTTCTGCCGAGAACAGCAACAACACTGCTGCTGTCTTTCTGCTGCTGCCGCCGCCAAACCTGCAATCAGCAAGGCTGCTGATTGCCATCGACAACCACCAGCAGCCGCCATTACAGCCGCCGCAAAGAGGTTTTGCTGCTGCCAAGAACAGGCTATTGCCCTGTTCTTTCTGTGCGCCACTGCTGCTGTTGTTTGGGCTCTGTTTCTGATCAAAGAACAGCCACAAAACATTTTGTTTTCTGGGTATTCTGTTCAGTTTGATTAGTTCAAGTTATTGGTTGTTTGGTTCAATTATTTCCGCTGCGTAATTCTGTTCATTATTGCTATCATTATCTCGTCACTCGTTTTAGAAATCAATTAGAAATACCGACAAGTTCTTAAGGCCCGAGCCGTAGTATTGTATTGATTTCCGTGCCCTATCCGAATCCTCGGGTCAGCCGCGTACACGTAATACCTAACTAATAACTTCCAAAAATGATAACCCTACTATGAACAATAGTCTAATAGTTTCCTGAGGTCAATTACAAATTAAAAAAAATACAATACACGGGACTGTAATCAACTTATAGCGGCATCCATCAAAACCAGAACAAAAAACACATCCTACATTGCAAAATGAAGTGCATGATGCCTACAGTAACATTTAATATGAGCACATATGCACAAACTGGTTATGCAACATACTACAAAAAAAGCAACAGTCGGTCAATTAGCACTTAGCTGAAAACAACAGAACTAGTATGTTCAAAGAGAGCTTGACACAAAAGGTGAGGCAATATTGCAATAAGGATATACCCTTTTAGCAATGTTTTCAAAAACAAAATCTGCAAGATAGCATAATGGTAAGCCATCACATCATCAATCAGTAAACTATTAGTCCTGTATAGTTGTTGTAACACCAGAAGCAACATATAAAGCCTTACCATTGTCGGGAACATGGATCATCAATGTGTTTCGTGATGGCTTTAGAAACATCAAGCACTCCACCTAATCACAAGAAAATTACACAAATGCCAGGAAGTTGTGAAAACTACCACAGTATGAATGTGACTTTCTTTAATATTTACCACACTGCCTCTTCAAAAGTAGAGATGTTTTAGCTTTAGAAAAGAAAACCAAAACCAAAATCAAACTAGAGTGAAATACATCATAAAAACGACATGGACAGTATAAAGTGTTAATAAACAGAATTGTGAAAACTACCACAGTATGAATGTGACTTTCTTTAATATTTACCACACTGCCTCTTCAAAAGTAGAGATGTTTTAGCTTTAGAAAAGAAAACCAAATCCATAACTAGAGTGAAATACATCATAAAACGACATGGACGGTATAAAGTGTTAATAAACAGAATTGTGTCTGAAGGCTTAAACTAATTATTGTCATATAAAATTTATTTGACCACTATCATGTTTAATGAATTAATGTTGTGTAGAGCGAGGAATACTCTGAAGACCGTAACAAGCACCTTTACAGACTTAACTAAACCTAGCCATATAGAATACTCCCAAAAAGTTATACTCATGCTCAACAACCCTACCCCCTTGCAGTAGCCAATGACTTGTACCATTGCAAAACCATTCTCCTTTATGTATTTGAACTTCCAATCATCCACCATGTTTTACTTGAGTTTCAGAATCGACATAAATTAGACTTTCCATGATGAACATCAAACTGTGCGGTTTACACAAACAAAAAGTACTGCACACTTTGACGGAAAAACCCTAGCAATTTCGCACCAAAAACGACATCAAACTGTACAAACTAGAATTTCAAAGGCATACAATTTGGAATCTACAGGGGAGCGAACCCAGACCTGTGGCCGTGCAGTGGGCTGTTGGGTGCCACCGTAGCGTGACAAGATGGACAGGTGCGATGTCTCCGATTGTCCCGCTCTTCCGCGTTCGGTATTTGAACTTCCATCATCCACCATGTTTACTGTGAGTTTCAGAATCAAACTGGACAGTTTACACAAACAGAAAGTACCGCAAATTTGACGAAAAAACCCAAGCAATTTCGCCAAAATCAACATCAAATTGTACAAAAAGTCGACTATGTCGAAACTCATAACCATTGACTCGTATACATCAACACACCTTCTCTTCGCACAAAACTATCAACATCACAACAACAACTCAAAACAAATTAAGCCAAAAAAGTAATCAATCAACAACTTACCACCGGACTCGATGACGTAATCGGCACTGATAGCGTCAAAATCAAGACCGGAAGAACAGAAGACGATCGGACGCCTGCAATCAAACCGGATGAAAGTATGAAATCGAGAAGCTTCCGCTCATATGTGTGTTCACTGATAGCGTCAAAATCGCGAAGGTAGCAGACGGCGTAAAGCCGGATTGCTTACCTTTTGCACGCTTTTTTACTTTACCCTTTTATCCCCCTTTTTGAATGGTCAGCAGTCAGCACACCTATATATACAATAATATTATTATTATAATAATTGTTATTAATGAGTGATTATTAAAGTAAATCTTTTGTAAAGGACAAAATATCTTATGATATGATTACGATTTTGCTGGGCTTACGAAACGTGTGATGGTATTTTTATTTTGTTATTTATTAATTATTAACTCTTTTTAACATATAATAATTACACTCCTTAATAATTACACTCCTTAATGATTCAGATTAATCAGGGCCACATATACATTTTTCAGACGGGATCACACCCCCAAACCGTTTAGAAGGAAATCTATTACTGAGAAAACCATCTAGTTCAACTCTGAACATTTTGCTTAGAGTGAGACTTGAACTTGTGATCTTTCATATTCCTTAACCAGTTTGGCTAAGGATCGTTAACGCGTCTATTAACGAACTCGCGTCTTCGTCTCGGCTCGACACACATTTGGGTTTAGCCATTCTCTTAACCCAACTAACTTTTTGTCTAGTGTGTGTATAAGTGTGTCTCTTTCAATGGAAATGATCGTTCTGGTATCATTGTAAAACAATAGTAAGGATTTAAAGGGGCAATTATATACATCTCATATAAACTTAATCAATTACGTATATACCCAATTCAAACTTTTAATTATATATATCTTCTTCTTAAAGTAAATATTACATATATCAAATAATGCATCAATGTGTATTACCAAACACTAAAGAATCAAATACAATATTGTCAAGTAAATTTACACGATAAATCCATTTTGAAAGAATAATCCAATATCTGTCTTGTACACAAATCAACTTCTTCAATGTAGTTACTAGACATAAACATGTTCACAGAATAAATTCACAATATATAGGGTTTAAGTATGTCATGATCAAATGAAGATGTGACCATACCAGGAGGTTACTCTAATAGCACCAAGGAGCATAGATATTTCAAATCAAAATTGCATGCCTGTAATTTTAACAAGCAATATGTTGCTAAAGTCAAACAACAAATTAAGAGTTTAAATTTGAGATTTTGTTACCGATGAGAATTCCTGTCCATATTAGTTGCATTCATATTAACAAAACATTTACCATATTCCTCATCATCTTTGAATCCATGACTCCAAGATTTTTTGTTATGTTTAACCTGTGTGTTCTGCAGATAAGAGAAACAAAATACGGATAGTAAGAGAAATGAATATGTAACGCTATAATATAAAAACAATGAAAATATACATTGACATCATTAATAACAATGGATGTGCACATTACAATACTTTAATACTAAACAAGGCATGCATGAGAGAAAATTGATGGTGTGGAATAAATTCAATCACTGTTAAGTTTAACCACCAACAAAACAAAATAAACACATTTGATTCTTAAGTAAACATCATCAGGACTTCAGATGATAGATATATCGAGTACAACAAAATTATCATCACGTGTAAAAAAGAATTGAACTCATAAAAATGATAAAACAGTATACAAAAATCAAAAAAAAAAACTTACATATGACCGGCTTTGTCGAAGCCCGAGAGTTACTACAATCATTCAGGTTGGGCCAAGGAACAATGATTATGCATGTTTAGGGTGAACCGCACACGTCCTTGAAAATGTTATCAGGTATTCAAACTACACAAATGAATATTAATATGGAGGAATGGTTGCCTCCCCACCCCCAAAAAAAAATATGATTCTTACAATTCACCAATCTATGAGCATCACAGTCCCACAATATGATTCATGTTCACCTTGCCCATGCTCCATGCTCATCCCTAATTCATAAAAACAACAGGTGATTAAAAGTAAAAATACTAGGAATGAATGAATATGTAAATGATTATTGGTATTTGTTTTAACATAATATACTTTTATAAATTATAGGATAATGATGGAGTTTTACAATATTTATATGTCTCACACGTATTTTTCCTTTTTTCTCACATGCTTCTTTATTTCTATGTTTTTTTAATTAAATCAATGTTAATATTCTTCGGCTTTTAAAAAACTAGAAGTTGAGACCGCAGGTTGCCGTGGGTCTCTTTAAGGTTTGGTTTTTTTATAAAAATCCGTTAGATAACGAAAAAGTTCACGTCTCAAACGAATACTTTAAAAAAACAACGTTTAAACATTAGTAAAAGCAAAACTATTAAAGAGTGCGGTTTATAAAAAATAAGTCACAATATATAAAATATTAATTTTAATTTTATGAGATAACTAAAATAACCTTACATTTAAAAAAACCTTTCACTTAAAACATAAGAAAAATTATGAAAACTAAAAGAAAGAAAAATGAATTTTATATATATTCATACATAGAGAGAGAGAGAGAAACAAAGTATCATACGAAAAACATAAACCTTTCATCACAACTGAAGCTCACACTGCTCACCACCACAGTCGCCAATCACCAAACGCCTTTCAGGCACTCACCAACTCCCGCTACTCCTCCACCAACCACCAGCATCATGTACACCACCCGAGCCTCTAGCCTCTCGGTTTACTTGACCACATGTTTTTGAGAGACCATGAAAGAGCCTAGAAAAATCTAGGCATGATAATAATAATTGTTGTATGAAAGTTTTCTATAAACACAAGATAAAATTTGTATAGAAAGATATAGATGTGGAAGCTTCTAGATTAGCCGCCTAAATAGTATAAATAGATAAAGCATTGTATAGAAGATAAAAAGTATAATAGCATTATTGCTTAAGATGATAGATATATTAAATACAAGGACATTTATCTTTCAACAATGACTAAACTCTATGTAGTTCAACTAGAAGTGGTTCCCCGGTTTCTCTATTGTCGCTAGTGTAGGTTTACCTTCTTGACCTTTACAAACCATTTGAATCTGCATTCGTCTTCACATGGTACAAGTCTTTTAGCATTCTCAAAACATAAGTTGTGCCATTTTTATCCTCCATTGTCAAAGTTGGTGACCCGGGTGTGATTTCTATAAACAATTCCTCCTGTCTTCGTTGATAGGGGAACAATTTTTTATGCTCCATTGAGTTTACCATCACTAATGTATAATCATCTCAGCTTTCATTGACAAATGTCACGGGTGCAACCTATGAGAGCCAAAATCAAACGAGCATTAATAATAATTTCATGAGAAATGCAACCTTTAAGTGTATAATCTACTACCTGAAGTGAGCCATAGTCCTCTGATATTTGTGTGACTTCAAAATTTGAGAAAGGCAATATTGGATCAAGATCTACTTATCTATAAGTTGTGTAAAGCACTATGGATGGAGATTCTTACATCTTCTTCATCAGCAGAAGCCTAACATCAAACAAAATGAAACCCATTATTATGCAACAACAAGACTTGTTGTGTGTGAATATTCATTCATATAGACAAATCTATCATGTTAATCAACATTCATGGTATTCTATGCTATTGAATATGATTAAATTAACACACATATATATATACTCCTCTAAACATAAAAACAAACCTTTAAACACGTAATTAAAGACCCTGTAAATCAGAACCCTAGAAGATTAGTAAGTATATTCATTCCTTATTAGTTTGTGTCAAAAAACCTGCATCAATAATCACATTCAATCTTGTGGAACAACTCAACAAGTAAATATAGGCGAATTAAATACAATAGACTAATTTAAGGTTAATAGCAAACCGGTCAAACTAACCTCAAACACATAAATCACATTCTATCAAGTAATTAAGATTAACTGTCATTAGAAGAGAATGATAATCAAATAAGCAGCTAGCATTAGAATTTAGAAGGATAATGAGAATCATCTAGAAACCGATCGAACTGGAACTTATCTCTACTTCCATTGAATCTGAAATGCTGAAATCCCCAATACTTTTCAGGTTTGAAATGTGAATGATAAAAAACACAATCACGATCTTAAACCGGTGGTGGTGGTAGCGGTGGCGGTGGTGGCGGTGGTGATGTGGCAATGGTGACGGAAGAGTTGGAAATCGAGCGTCGTTGATGGCTGTATTTTGTGAGTATGTAATGAAACTGAACATACTTATAGCACATCAAGTAGTAAATAAGGAAACAATATCAATATCCGCATTACGAGTGGTACTGTGCGCAGAATGGATTGTACTTGTACCTAGTTATCCGACAAAGTCACTCGCACCATATCTTAATATTTAATGTTAGTAATAATTACTGTATATCCGATTGATTTCCATAATCTTTGTTTTGACCGTGAAAAAGATATGATATTCTTATAATTATTTGATAAATGATAGAACATTATTCTATATTTTACCATTTCTTATAATCATCATCATATATCATATTTGTTATAAACTTTAACCATTGTTAGTTATTTAAGCTTGAGAAATTATATATAATCATTTGTACATTTAATGTTTTGACATTTCGATAATACAATGTGAATGTTATTTAATGCAATGTGATTCTTTTTGGGCTTGAAACACTCACTATTATAATCGACATCCTATGTACATCACGTATAACCCTATACACCTTGAATACAATAACTTATAACCTTTTCAGTCTTCACCTTTATGTCCTCTCCACCTAGTCTCTTGTAGGCACACTATCTCTAGTCTACAACCTCTAGCAATCTACCGCTCAAAGTTCCCACATTCCAAGAAGCACATGTCAACTATGGTCCTCTTCCTTTCTCTACCCAACACCCCTTCTTCGTGGACATAGTCTCAACAAACGGTCATGATTTCTACTGTCTATGAATGCGGGAAAAAATCAGTTAATAGTTCAAAAGGAACATCCAATCACCCCGCAAGAGAAAAACACAATAAATAACAATCAATCAAGATATACTGGACCACACAAACCACACCATTACCAAAAAAAAATACAATGACAATAACTATAGCAGTACCACATCACATGCATGGAAAACCAATGCGCATACAACTCAAAAACCATATCTCAATACATACGAGACAATAAAGTTAGGCCAATGTGATATGTGAGACATAAATAAAAGACATATGCTATGCAATCAATATAAAACACAATAGAACATAGACAAATGCAGCACGTACAAAATAAATCGCCTAAATTAAACACATATTACCGCTTTCGATTCTACTAAAAAAGGAGCTACCCTACCCCGTAACATGGGTATAACTCCTAGTTAGATATTAAGTACGAATTAGGTATTGACTATAGACATTAGTTTTTGATAGTTTCGAATTGTTTATTCTAAATCAGTTTGTTTCCTGAATTCGATCCAAATTCAAATAAGTGGGGTTGAGACGACGTGACTCGTTTCTCCTTAACTGTTGTTGTGAGTCTATTAGCAACATACATGCCCTCGGTAATTGAGAATTACATTTATAGTTCGTAAAATAAAAAAGTAGACCATTAACTTTTTTTTTTGTTCGCCATGATATTATAAAACATCTTTAAAGAATGCATTTTTGTTAAAAATAAATTTTCTTATTATATATTTCAAGCTACTTAAAAACATTTTCAAAAATACATATTTTTAAAAAGAATAAAAAAACAAATATGACTACTTTTGTGTGAAATTGAAACAAAATTATAGTGAAAAAATTCAACTTTTCTATATGAATAGACGATTTAAAATTAAGTCTGGGTGAATTAAGAAAATAAGTTTAAAAAAAAACTGTTTTAATTAAGATATATGAACCAAATGGTTTTATAATTTTATTAACCTTTGTACTTGACTCTTTTAAATTATATTATTTTAAAGTGAAATAAACTTAACCAATGGTATTATAGTGAGAAAAATAAACACTTACTTAAATACCTATTTTGGTAAATAAAATTTTCTATATACACTATTTAAGGAAAAAAACTCTCTTTTAATTATAGCAATAGTTGATTTTATTCAAATAAACTATGACTAAGAACAATGATAGATACATATTTAGGCGGGAAATCAAAAAAATAAAGGCCTAAAAAAAGATACGTGACACTAAAGATATTATTTTATTAATAAATATAGATATAGATTAAGTTTCCCACGTTACGGGGGGCGTAAAACCGTGCAAACAACACTAATGTCACCCACCATTACCATCAATATTGAAATTGCGGTGTGTTAATACGAAAAAATAAGATCAAAGCGTAAAACATATAAAAATATAACTAAATCGATTAAAGACTCACGCGTTGTGACGAACCTGTAAAGGGGAAAATAGACGTAAAAACTATAAACCACACACGTTTGTTGTGTAGTGTTAACTCCCAAAATTTAGAACGAAATGTAAAGCAAAACGTAAAATTGGTGAATTGCACATGCATGTTTGCGTCGTGTTAATTTGCAAACCTAGAACGAATGTAAAACGAAAATTTGCAAAATATGAAAAGTATAGGGGACCAAAGTTGAAAGTATAAAAATTTGTGAGATTAAACTGCAAAAGATGAAGAAGTTTGGGTTTAAAGTAATAATAATCAAATTTTAGAAAGTTACTTTTGCAAAATATGAAACCTTTGCGTTAAAAGTGAAACGTCAATTTTTTTAAAACCCCTCTATGTATAAGGTACAACACCATTATGTATCGAAAAATTGGTAATTAGTATAATATAAAAAAATGAACATAAGACATTGTCAAATTAGGTGTTGGCTTTAAACAATACAAAGCAGTGAAGCTATTTTTATAGCTATTATAAAAGCTAATGACAATAAATGGGATGGGTTCGAATAAAAAAACTTAGAGAAGATTTCTACATGTTTCATAAAGAACAATAAATAGAGCCTACTTTAAGGTAACGATAATGATGTTAAACTAAGAATTATGAGGTGAATAACTTGAACCAATAATGGAGCATGGAAGAATGAAGATTGTCATCTTTGGTTGCATGTGAGTGTATTATGGATATTTTCTTATACTTCTTTGATTTAACTTTTAAATTTTGTAGAGAGTTGTGGATAAAAGCATGATCTTTCACTCGTGATTTGTGATGTAGACAGTTGTAACTACAACTTTGTTTTAATCTACTTACGTTGACGTATGACATACCATTGTGCGACTTTTATGTAACAACTTTCTTCAATGCCATCTGCTAATCAATATAATGTGGTTGCAACTACACATGTTCTTTAAAACAGTAAGTTTCAATTCTCTATAACTATGTTTTTGTGTACCAAATTTCTTTGAACATATTATCCTGATTTTAATTTTGCAATCTAAGGCTTGTGTAGTGTTAATAAATGTTGATTAAGCAAAATGCAGGAACAATAGCTTTTGCCTGAAGCATGAGATTTATGATTTAGATTCATGAAACTGCCTAATTAAAACTAAACATAGTAAATAGAAACTAAAATAAACCCTCATATGCTGGAGTGCTGGACCAAAACTTCACGTAAACTCTATAAGGGAAAAAGCCATATAATTTTGAGCCCACAAAAAAAATCCAAACCCCACTAGGAAATTAAAGCCCACAAAATAATTGCTATCAAGATGGGCTACCCTCCTACTTTGCCCAAAGCCCATCGTAAAACCACAACGAAAAGTAGGCCCACGAAGGTGCAACCAAATTCATATGGATCATAGCCTTTTCTAAACAAAAAGGGCCCTTGTCTAATACAATTTCATAGGGCAAGAATTGAAGCCCAATAATGTTAAACTTCCAATTGAACAACACGTGATGCCATCCGGACGTGATGAAATTCTTCGAGACGATATCCGACACAAATAAGAAATTTTAACCCAAAAAACACGAATTTGATGCACCCAGAATTTCCTATTATCGTAGTAAAAATATCCCGCAACATCATGAACCAAAATTCAAAATGACAAACTACAGATCTCAAACATAAAGTTTTTTAAAGTTTGACCCTAAAGGGTTACTTCTAACAAACTATACAGACTAATTATGTAATTTACTATAAACTTCTAAATTGTTTTAAAGGGTAATTCATCGAAAATTATAAAAAAATATTTGTTGGATGAGCAGGTCATATGTTGTTGCTAAAACCAGGCAACTAAACTGGTAACTAAATGCAAGTTGGTGTCTATTTTGCAACTAAAATTGCGTTCGATTTAATTTCCTGCAGATTCATCTAAATTATAGGTGGGATGTAATCGAATTATGAAATTAGCATTGTACCTTAACTTATTAAGGTCTTCTTCCATCATGGTGAAATCAGGATCAGAAAATGCAACGAAGAACCTCCATCTAGTAGTACCCACACATAGCCTTCCTATAATATGAAGATTATTATATCAGATCTTGAAAAAAAGGCCTTGCAAAATAGTTCATGAGAAAAGAAAAAAATCATACCAGTGCAGCCCGGAAATACTAGCCCCATGTCTCTAAGTGTATCCTCAATTAGACCACATACTTGGTTGAAGACCTGCAAAATCCTCATCATATAAGATACTTTTAAAACTTTGGAAACTACGGAGCTGTAATTTTATTAAAATGAAGTAACAAGCACATGCATACACCACACAGATATGGTTTTATACACATACACACACACACACACACATATATATATATATATATAGAGAGAGAGAGAGAGAGAGTGAGAGAGAGATGTCCATATACATATAGAGAGAAAGATACATGTCCATATGCATATAGAGATAGTGACCCTTACACTGTCAATGTATGGAAGTAAATTTTCCATGATACAAACGAAAAAGAAATTAATCTCTCAAATCCAAGAATACAACTCTGGTTCCTTCAAGTTCAATAAACAATGAATTCACGTGGGACTTGGCCAGCTACAATAATGCATAATGCAGAAGATCTATACTTCCCAAGGATAATTTAGTGACAATATTGTGTGAAACTACCACGAGTCAAAGTCAACCATTATATGTGCAAATTCCGTCAAACGAATTTGAAGTTAAGTGAACATATCAATATGTAAATTCATGGTCAAGGTAGGAACGGAAGCACCACAAGGCTATTTGCAAACAGGAAGTTGTTATCCTAATGTAAATCATATTTCCAACAATCAAAGAGTAAGCTTAGTTCAACAACTCACGAACTAGGTCATAATTTTTTATGACAGCAACGGCTATTGAATCCCTGATGCTGTCAAATGTGGCTACAATCAAAGAAATTAATGTTATACGGCTCAACTCTTTTCTCTCGAAAATGTATAATTTGACCGGTAAACTAATTTATTCAATTCTTATTTACCTACGTACATACTTGCATAAATACATAAATGCAGTGGTACCAATAACCGTTTCAACTTACTCGAGTTTTACGGATGCTAGTCGGTTACTGGCTGCCCACATAAGATTCAATGTCAGTCTTGCATTAGGACAAGAACCGTAAAGTTCACCGTTGTTCTGATACAAGATCTTGAATCTTATGCGGGTGGCCCGTAACCGACTAGGATCGGTGGAACCCAAGTCGGTTGAAAAGATTATTGAGTATCTATTGCATGTATGCGTATAGGTATGTATCTATGTATTTGAAGTAAGAACTAAATTAACTTGTCCTCCGACCAAATTATGTTCCGAAGAAAAGCAAGACAACAAAACACCAAATTCTGGCAGTATTATGCTGTGGGAAGATTGAACGTATGAATCATTTTGATTGTTATCCCATGAACGAGTACGTATGAAATTTTGCGAGAAACTGGAAGTTATCATTGAAAGACTGCTAAACTCGTCCAACTTAAAAGTTTTAGAAATTTGTCTTGACTACTAAGTCATTGGAATTGTTAGACGAACTTGGTAGCCTATATAGAGATATCAGAGGATGAAAGTGGCCACGCGCGTGGCAATCATGTCAGCCACCTCATGTTCACGTGCTTAAACCTTACAAATATTATTATATTATTATAACTATTATATTATATTATTATATTATTACATTACCATCATCAACTCAAACAACTTATTATTAAGCTTTTCGAAACAAAACATTTATACCACCTCATGTAGCAGTCTGTGTGGTATCCATAGCATACGTCACCCAAAATCAAAACACATTTAACTAATCAAACATATTAAAGTAGAAAACATAAAATCAAAACACTCATTATTCAATAAACAACTTAGCTTACAACCATGCATGTTCCTTGAATATCAGCAAAACATCCCCTATTCATTTCATCTTTACTGCCCTAAATCACACAATTTGACACGAAATTGAAAAAAATAAGCACAGCTTACAGTCGCAAAACTCAAAAATCAACACAAAGTAGGCTCTATGCGTTTTCTGTTGGGCCGCTGGGTCTCCACCAAATTTTTCTAGGGCTAGATAGGCCAGTTAACACCGTCACTCGAGCCCACAAACAGATATCCTCATATTTTAGCAAAATATGTTCACCCATTTTGATTTTATTAATACATTGGTTTAGTTCGATTTCAAATTAATAGTTTAATTATTTTCTAAACTTCTTATAATTGCTTTGTGTTTATCATTTATATCAACTAATACTAGAGATAGTAAATTAGGGTGCTCAATTATACATATATATTATTACATTGTCACATAATATGAAAAAAATAAGGCTATGAACAGTAGCATGTGCCTTTCTTTTACGTATGTACAAGTTGTTTATGCGGGTACAAGCTGTAAAGCATTGTGTATAACTTCGTGATACACGCACAGACTATTAAATGGTAAGTGGGTGACATTTCCTCCGATGTTGAGGTCCCCGGATCGTCGATCGTCACCTCTCCCGGTTTGTTGAGGTGCCTGGACCGCTGACCGCCGCTCTCTCTCGCCATCGTCCTCTCAAACCCTCATCCATCAGGGTGTGGCGGTGGCCGGGCTGCAACCCAAGACCGTCGTCTACCGCCGCCGCCGTTCGGTTTCTTTGATATCTCCGGCTATGGCGGCGCATCAGGGTGTGGCGCTGGCCGGGCCGCATCCGAAGATTGTCGTCTACCGCCGCCGGCGGTTCGGTTCTGTGATATCTCTAGCTATGGCGGCGGATGTGGTGGATGAGGCTGGCGTTTTTGTGTGCGCCAGTGAGAAATGGGGGAATTCAACAACCTTAGGCCTTCTTTCCGACTCTTGGTTTGCGTTCTGCCTGTTTTTCGAGCGTCGATTTATGCACCTGGTCATACCGTTTCCTTTCTTGCGGTGACACTCTTGGTGGTTGCATGTCGGCTTCCCTTCTTTGTGTTTAGGTAGGCCTGTCTGATGTTCGATTTGGCTCTTGATTGTTACAGTAGGGGTTTGTTTGTTGTTGTGCCGCCCTTGGTGGTTAATGTGGTGCTATTTTGGCTTTTGTTTCAAGCGCCCCCCACCTCATATCCAATTTGGTTTTATGGTTAGCAGCGCTGGTTGCTCTGTTGTCAAGCAGGTTCCCATTTGTGGTCGACGTGGTTATTTTGCGAATTTGTACAATGCGTTTTTAATATCATGCCAAAAATAATATAAGCATATAATCCTGGATTAGAATCAACAAAACACTTATTGGCATATAACTTACATATCCTATAAACTATATTGGTGCATGATAAGGTGTTGGTGTAACACCAAACACTTGTTGGCATTCTTTTGTATAGTTAGTCATTTAAACAGCTCCGCTTGAAACATCGTATCATTATCACCACGTACATAAAAAGATGATTGCATATAGCATGTTACATTATACAAAAATCATCATCAATGATGGTTTACATGACAATTCCATCTGAAATCCTTGCTTAGAGCATACTAGTGAACCAGATCACATCTTTGCCAGAAACCACACGGTATCTAGACATGATTTTATTGAGAACTTATTCCTCAATTAATAATACACATTCTTTCAAGGGTGGCTGCTTCTAGGCAAACCTCCTGACTCTCTCTACCCCTACCTCCTTTATCAGGTCATTTAGGGGCTAAATCTGAAAGTTCTTTGTAGCGACGATAACAAAATATAAAGTTGGCTCGGTATAAACAAATAAAATGACTTACCACATTTCATATAACTAAATTTGAATAATTTAAATTTAAATGTAATGATTTTAATGTATCATTTGTCTCCAAATCAACAAATTTAACTCTCCTCGGGAGCACCACCACCTCGGGTTTAATATTAAGGGGATGGTTTTAAAACTCTTTTAAATAAGTTTGAAAAGTGGATGAAAAACTCTGACCTCAAGAAAATAAGGCCAGATCTCTTTACATGTGGATTGTGGGCCAACCGGTAGACATAAAAAAAATTGGAATATATCAGTAGAGGGATTAAAGAAAAGAGATGGAATACAACAGGGGGTGAATCTGTAAAAAACACATAGATGAGGGGCAAAACGTAAAGTCTCCAACATTAAGGGGAAGAAAACCAGAAAAGTTGGGGGTTTTTTTATTTCCATTATCATTTCCCTCCAAATCGAAACATCTAGGGTTTCTTAGTCTCTGAAGTAGCGTTTTTGCTGACGATCAATTTCAATGGCTTTTTCATCTTCTTCGTTATCATCTACTCATGGTTACGAAGTTCCGACCGACGAAGGTGAAAGACATCGTTGGAAACCCAGATGCGGTCTCCAGACTCGAAGTAATTGCACGCGATGGTAACATGCCAAATCTGATTTTATCTGCAAGTAATCAACCCTAATTTCACGTTCAAACCGATGATTATTGTAAACTCGTGTACATTTCGACGCAACGAGGTTTTCCCTCTTTAGGGATGAACAACATGAGAATTGATGATTTAAATCTGGTGAATGATGGGGATTTTGATGATTGTGATTGTTAATTGAAATTCCGGTTTATGTAGGAGAAGTATTGCTGGAGTGTTCCACATAACGTTGACTTGTTGATTTTTGCTTATTTGAACTTCTGTTTTGAAGGCTAAAATAGATGGTTAAAAAAATGCTTTTATCCGTCTTATCATTTCAGTTGGCAATTAGAAGACACATATGAACATCTGTCATGAAATTAGTTTTTTATATGTCTTAGGTGTTGAATGCATTTAGTTTCTCTGAATATCTACGATAGAGGCATCCACGGTAAAAATGCAAGTATGTACGTGCAGGGGATGAGGCTGGTCACACACAGGAATGTGTTTCCTATCCAGTTTTTTTTCCAGTTTGAGGTACTATTATGTACTTATGTAGAAGCTACATGTGCAAAGTTGTTCGCTTGTTTGTAGTTAATTGTGTAATACACTCAAGAGACATTAGCATATATATGAGTGGGAATGGTTTTGTCTATACCCTCTTGAACATGCATCTGTTTTTTGTCATTTTCAGGGTCCTCCTGGTACTGGTAAGACTATAAGCATCTTAGCTCTCGCACATGAACTACTTGGATCAAATTACAAGGAGGCTGCTCTGAGCTAAATGCATCGGATGACAGGTCTGCATATTATTGCTAACTGAGTTTCTTCTTAAATCTTTTAATATCGAGTTATTTCCGGGAAGCTCATCATTTTTTGCTCTTTCCTTACCAGAGGTATTGATGTTGTGAGAAACAAAATTAAGATGTTTGCTCAAAAGAAAGTTACATTACCTACTGGAAGGCACAAAGTTATTACTTTGGATGAGGCTGACAGGTGACCAACAACCATTCTTTTTTCCCCCTCATATGTGGAACTATTATCCATCTTTATATGGCATTTTTTTTTCATATAAACAAGCTAGTCATCATCAAATAGTATTCAACTATGATATTTTTTTTTGGCTCGGCTTTAATCTGACCCTTATTTTTCTTATGCTTTCTATGATGGGATGCAATTTAGCATGACATCTGGAGCACAGCAAGCACTGAGGAGAACAATGGAAATCTATTCAAACTCTACTCGTTTTGCTCTTGCATGCAACACATCTTCAAAAATAATTGAACCTATTCAGATTCCAGAGTAGATGTGCACTTGTACGGTTTTCGAGGTTGTCTGATGATGAGATTATTGGTCGTCTCAAGATTGTGGCTGATTCTGAAAAGGTAATTATTTGTGTTAGTGCGGATTATATCTTTTGTCCAATAGGTTGTATTGATGTGGAAATTGTTTGTATTAATATTAAACTCATGTTCATTTTTCATTCCTAGATTATAACTCTCATAGATGCATGATTGGTTTACCTTTTATAACTTGTGTAGGTGCCTTATGTTCCAGAAGGGCTTGAAGCGATTATCTTCACCGCTGATGGTGATATGCGACAAGCGTTGAATAACCTACAAGCCACTTATGCTGGATTTCGATTTGTCAACCAAGAAAATGTTTTCAAGGTTAAAGCCTTTATTGCTATATGAGCTTTACACTTTACAGAATCATTTACTGTAGTTGTTGCAAATGTGCCAGGTAGGTGACTGAAAAAAAATGGATTGAGCTGGAACAGTTTTTGTCTAGTATTATTTTTAATAGATAATTAGTATGTTAAATTTGATACTGTATATTATATCGCTTTAATAATTTTTGAATAAAAAGATTTAGGATGTTTTGTGCATTAAAAATATGCTTCAGGCAACTTCTTATCTTGTTGAGAGGTGACCAACAACCATTCTTTTTTTCCCCTCATATGTGGAACTATTATCCATCTTTATATGGCATTTTTTGCATATAAACAAGCTAGTCATCATCAAATAGTATTCAACTATGATATTTTTTTGGCTCGGCTTTAATCTGAGCCTTATTTTTCTTATGCTTTCTATGATGGGATGCAATTTAGCATGACATCTGGAGCACAGCAAGCACTGAGGAGAACAATGGAAACCTATTCAAACTCTACTCGTTTTGCTCTTGCATGCAACACATCTTCAAAACTAATTGAACCTATTCAGAGTAGATGTGCATTTTCGAGGTTGTCTGATGATGAGATTCTTGGTCGTCTCAAGATTGTGGCTGATTCTGAAAAGGTAATTTTTTGTGTTAGTGACTTAGTGCAGATTATATCTTTTGTCCAATAGGTTGTATTGATGTGGAAATTGTTTGTATTAATATTAAACTCATGTTCAATCTTCATTCCTAGATTATAACTCATAGATGCATGATTGGTTTACATTTTATAACTTGCGTAGGTGCCTTATGTTCCAGTAGGGCTTGAAGCGATTATTTTCACCGCTGATGGTGATACGCGACAAGCGTTGAATAACCTACAAGCCACTTATGCTGGACTTCGATTTGTCAACCAAGAAAATATTTTCAAGGTTAAAGTCTTTATTGCTATTTGAGCTTTACACTTTACGGAATCATTTACTGTAGTTGTTGCAAATGTGCCAGGTAGGTGCCATGTGGGTAGGAACCGTAGGATTGAGCTGGAACAGTTTTTGTCTAGTATTATTTTTAATAGATAATTAGTATGTTAAATTTGATACTGTATATAATCAATAGCCAAGTATACCATAAATATATACAAATACAAAACACAAAATCTCTATATAAACACATACACCCAATAAGTCTCAATCAGCATTGTCGACTACTGCTAAAACACTTCAACTCCTCTTTTGACAATCAAGGTATGTACTATCTCATACTCTTACACACATATTATTTATATCCCTTTAATAATTTTGAATAAAAAGATTTAGGATGTTTTGTGCATTAAAAATATGCTTCAGGCAACTTCTTATCTTGTTGACCATTTCTTTTTAAGCTTTTTTTTTTTTGATTCTACGTGCCTGACCTGTTACAGATAAAGTATATATTGAATCATCAAAATGACAAGTAATTGGCTAAATTAGCATTATGCTACCTCTAATAAATTGTTTTAATGTCATATAACCATGTTATTTGATTGGGTTTTCAGGTGTGTGAACAGCCTTATCCCTTGCACGTGAAGAATATGGTTCGCAATGTGATTGAGGGGAGATTGGATGATGCTTGTTTTGGTCTAAAGCAACTATATGATCTGGGCTATTCCCCAACTGATATTATCACAACCCTTTTCCGAATCATAAAGAACTATGACATGGCAGAGTATCTGAAACTGGAATTCATGAAGGTAACAATGCTAGAGAAAATTATTATTTAATAAATGCCAATACAACATACGATATGGAATGTTTCTACAAAATGCTAGAGCAAGTCTTACAAAAATATTCAAATTTCAACATTACAACATAAGCATATTTTAAATAGCAAGGTGTATAACACCAAGAGTCGGAAAAAAGTTCAAAAGCAAATGTTTAGTTGAATAACAAACAAAAAAATGATATTTGAATATAGGTGTAGAAGAACATTGTCAACATTTAGAAGGTTAATCCTTTTAGTTTGTTTTTGCAGTGGTTATATACACAAACCCTAACTTTTAACTTCCTTTTGCTTGTAGAAAAAGCTATTTGACCCCTTGAACATGTTAAGTGCTTATGTAGTTGTGTATGCCACATGTAGGGGGTATATCCACTGGAAAAAAACGTTAAGGCCATCTGACCCCTTGAACATGTTAAAGTTGGTTGGCTTTATTCCGCGTTAAATCATATATAAACTCGTCAACACAAACGTTTAACCTGTTCAAGAGGTGAAAATGACATCATCAAGAAGTCAAAAAGAAGTTGATAACAAACAAACAAATATATCTAGTAAAATCTCCTCATACAGTAGTGCATAAGGTCAAAAGAAGTGGAATGTAACCACTAAATCTAAAATATTGAAGTTGTTTTATCAAACATACCCTAATTTGTTTTGGGTAGAGGATCTACTTGTGGTGTTGGGCAATCTATGGTGAGAGAGTGGATTGATCAATGATGTGATCTGACCCATGCACCAATTAAATGGATCATGATTTGCCCGTTGGCCGTTGGTTAATGGGAAATTTGTTTACAATTTTGCCTTTATGACGTCATCTCAAATTGAACATTCTTTTTGCTTGTTGGCTTGGAGGAAACTGGATTTGCCCATATGAGAATCTGTGAAGGAGTTGGTTCATATCTTCACCTATGTAGAACAGCCAAGGCATGATAAGACTTTAGGCTATTGTAGAACAATATCTTTCCTTCTAAAGCGCGTGGCTGCATGTTCAACAATATGACAAGACTCTAGAATTTACTGGTCGTTCGAACCACCGTTTTCACATGGCTCAATGTATCTTTATGTGGTGTTATCTTTGTTTAGGCTTTATTGGTGGTTTTTTTCCTTTGTTTGCAATGAATATGATGGGAAATCTAACTAGTGTAAGCTATGATTTATCTGATCTTATTGGTTAGCAGGATACTAAGGATTTCATGATTATCAGGTAACGAGTTTTTATGATTACAAAAGGAAAAAAGTGTTGAGAGCGTATTTGTAGCGAACCACATAATGTGAAATCTAAAGTCAAGCAAACAAACCAAGTTCATCCAATTCTATTTGTAGATCATTTAGAAACTCCTCTTTTTCTTTCAAGGTACTTCCTAACGTTTGTATGTATGAACACACACGAGGGATGGAGATGTTGAGAGCTACTTTAAACAAAAGATTTACAAATCAAAACAATTGTTTGATTATTTCAACTTATGAAACGAAATCAAAATCTGTGTATGGAAAATGTGTCTAATATTGGACATTTCTCTTTTCTTTCTATAAATTTCTAAATTTTCTATTCACTTGAAAAGAATTGAGCTTCACATGATCCTGAACAAATCCATAGTAGCTTGATGCTTGTTTCCCAGATTCTCTTACACGATTTGAGCCTTATTGTGTTCACAACTTTAAGATAAAAATTATGTTCGGAAAGTATTTGATTTCTAGATAATATTTTGGAATTATGTCATATGTTTGTGTTTGATCTTGATTTTGTTTGTCTTTCAATGATCTGAACATGAAAGCCATTTGGAAACTGTAAGCTTGGTGTTCGTACAATTACTCCTCCTCTGACTATTTGTCACCTGTCAGTTTTAAAGGAAAACATGTTGATATCTCTCTACCTTAAACACACATCGTTACAGTGACATATGCACATACATATAGAATTGATGTTTTTACTTGTATTTGGTATCCAAACAATGTAGAAACACCGCCATTTGAACTTTAGTGAAATCTGTTCCAACACAAAACCTCATTTCACCACCAAAAGCCATGAAATTCTTTGATGCACCTTTCTGATTCATCCTGTGTTTGGAAGGAGCAAGACTCATAAGTTTTATAAATTTTTCGTTGCATCTAAAGGATGCCCTCATAATGGGTCCGGTCTAGTGAGCTTCGGCCGATCCTATTGGAAATGGGCCAATTATAATGTGTTGACCTGGGATGAGATCGAGCCCATTGGACCGGGCCTGATGATATCTGTGCATTGGACAACATGCATGTTTGCATATATAAGTAGCTTACCTCCCATCTTTATGGATTGAAATCTAGTGAATCCTTATAGTTGACACGATTTAGATGGACAGCTGGGGGACATACCATTACCGCCCAACAAGCGGGAATCGTATAGCCTGGATAAAATTAACATCCATATCAAGGTGCATTCACAAACTTTATTCTTCATACGAATAAAACAAAAGAAAGACGATATTGTAACGGAACATTCTACCTTTGAACTTGATATCTTTTAGTGCGTTTCTGAACACTCCTGGAACTATGATAGCCAAACGGATCGTTTCATTTATAACCTACAACATCAAGTAGTTGGATCAGTGTGTAGCTACTTGTGTAATACTGATGCGGAGCTGATACAAGAACAATTAAAACACCCTCTTTTACCTTTTGTGCTTCCGCTATACGTCAAATTCCTTTAAATAAAATACTGAATATCCAACACATCTGAAACGTGAATGTCATTGACTTATATTCTTTCCATGTAAGTCCAGACTCTTTATTTTCCCTGTTTCTTAGGATGTTTTCATGATCTTTCTGTGTACAACAGCAAAATCAGGTTAAATATTAGGAAGAAATAAACTTCTAATAGTATGAACCTTGAACTATATCCTTTTAACGGTTCCTTTTAACTAACCGTTAACTCTTGCAACGCGTGAGGATTGTCTCTCAGAAGCTTGACAGCTACTGTTATGGCTAAGGAAGTCGTCTCTGCTTGCAAACAACAGTACAAACATCAAGTCTAGGGCGATTGCTTTGGTAAGGATCGAATCACCTCGGTCTAGCTCTTCAAGTACATAGTCAAAGAAGTTAGTTTTGACTTTTCGAGGATTAGTCCGTCTATCTTTAAGCATGTTTTATCCCCTAAAATTTGCTTTAGTTGCCATGTCAAATCCCACATTAAATAGTTTGTCTTTATGAATTTGTGTCGTACACCCACAAAAGCGCTACAATTTTTTATTTATTTTCTGAAAAGTAATTGTTATTTGTCATTTATAACTCATGAAATAGTTGATTACAAGCATGGCGGTGAAAATATAGTTTAAAATGATTCTTTTCTATTTGATTAGGATGTTGGAGATATCCTCTTGCGGGAGAGTTGTCACGCTGTATCTTAGTCATTGAAGAAGTAAGAATAGATGAGTTAAATGAAATAAGATACTTGTGGAATTAGAAGGAATTCAAGAAAACTAAAAACAGTTTGATGTTCGAATTTGATGAGTTTAGGAAAGAAAACTGATAGGAATTTTAGGAGCATTTGCCTATCATCTCTTACGATGTTGGATATCTCATCTTGGTTTAGTATGGAGTTGTCCAAATAGTATTGAGAGTTTGTATATCTTTCTTTCTATTTCAGATTAAACATGCCTTCTTCCCGACAACAATAGTATTACAGAAACTCAAGCTACTTATCATACAACATTGTCTGAAACTAGTGGACAAAATAACAAAACAAGCATGCCAACTGAATCATGCATTTAACAACATAGCATCAAGAATCTCAAATGCAATAAATACCATGTGAACAAAAACATAGTAGAGATGCATGCCTATCATATTAGTCGACTAAAAAACATGAACGTATGAACATCATTTCCTCTATAAAAAGAAAGTTGGTTGTTTTTGATAATCGTATGACATTATTGACTTGTATTCTTGTAATTGGATGCACGAGTCTAAATTATGAGAATCAAATGCTCCCATAAACCATTTATAGGCTTACAAGTAAATCCTGAATTTCCTACATGTTTTATAAGTCTCCTAAAAGTATAGAATGAATAATGGACAGTTGGAACTGGTGTCTAAAAGTTTTCCATTCTTCGGTATAAGCATCACTTATTTAATGTCTAATTGTTTGACAATAGCATGTTCATTGCGCTTGTGGCAATGAATATGATTATATCATATTTGATGACACTTAGTACTATATCAATGTAATGTTCTTATTTATTAGTAATCAAGTTTTAAAAGTATTATAGTTAGACCACTCATGCGTATTTTGTTCAAATTGAATCATTATACCATCAAGTCAAGTCATCATGGAATTTTTCTTATGTCAAGAAAGTAATGAAAGAGAAGATGTGGGGGTTGGGATTTTTAATATATGTGATTATGTTAAAAAAAAATCTAAAAAACATGATAATTATTAAAAAAAAATACTTAAAATCCACGTGACCATTCCATATCAGCGTAAAAAAATAAAAATAATTAAAATAAAAAGAAAAAAAATGCAAAAAGTCATGTTAAAACATATATCTGAAATAAAACGTAATCTGAGTGACTTAATTAAAACATTTTTAAAATTTTAGTTATTATTTTGTAAAGTTACCACATAAAAGAATATGTATTGAAATTATAATTCACAAACACTATGAAACAATGGTTATTTGTGAGGGCTTTTGCCCTAAAATTCTAGTTGTAAGTAGCTTCGTCACTTTATCCATTTGCGATGATCTTTTGTGATAAAATATTATTTGAAGACATAAAAGTACTTTTTAGTTTTTGTAACACGTATGTTTACAACGGCAGTTGGCTATTTGCTTCAACAACATTGGATGAAGAGTAGGGCGCTTGACCTTTTAGGTCATGAGTTCGATCATGACTCGGGATAGTTTCACCACAGTGGTGTTCGGAATTATTTATACGGACTAACTTTCTCATTTTATATAAACAACAAACACTATTAGTTCCTTATATCTATTCTATATGCTTTTTGTGAAAAGAAAATAAAACAATAAAAAATAAAGAAAGAAATATTATTTAATGTAGTAAAGTTAAATATAAAGAATGAGACGTGAGATGTTTTAAAAAGATGAACAGATTTTATGAATCTATATAGTTTTTAGTTAAATTATAAGTTTAAGGATAAAATATAGAATATGAACTTTGAAAATGATTTAGTTATGGATTAAATTAACTTAATCCATAATCACTGCATTGCTCTATAGATTTTAGAGCTGATTATAGTTTGCTTACAAATAGTTTGTCAGCTATCAAAAACTAAAAGTATGGTTTAATTAATTTGGTTAATAGTTATTTTGACTTTGGCCTTTTTAATTAATAAAAAACAATAAAGGCACCTATTAGTTATAAAAGAATCTTGTAAAATCTTTTTAACAAACATTGTATAATCTATCCAAATAAAATAAAAGATTTACTTTTAAGAATGTAATGATGGTTACGTTATTTTGACGCGTAATCGCAAATCATATTTGATTTGATTAGCGATTTTGTTATAGATCCGTTTTAGATTTTCCTTTTTCAATTCTAGAACAATATTACCGTTACACGCGATATTCACCCCCATCTTATAAATCAGCCCCAAATCTCATCTAAAACCCTAAACCCCAAATGACGATTGTTGTTGAAATCTTCAGAAGCGAAGACGAAGATCAACGAGCATTCGAAGATGAAATTGATGACAATGAAGACACTCGACATCATCACCGGATGTTGAAATCGAATGTGAAAGGATACTTTGTATTTAATGGTTGTTGTTTTCTCGAGTGATACATACTTTAAATTAGTATTTGCTATTCAATGCATAAGAGGTTGTCAATATCTGATGTCTTTTTTGCAGGTTAAAAAGATCAAACCTCTTGTTCTTGTTTATCTGGAGTTGGAGATGATTTCATGATCGGTTCTAGAGTGAGAAGTGTGGTCTCTTTTTCTAGAGTGAGACGTTCCTTTAAAGTTTATTTTGCTATTCAATGTATATGCAGATGTTAATTTTTGATGCAGTTTTTGCAGGTCAGAAAGGTCAAGCCTCATGTTCTTGGTTTATTTTGACTACCTACTTGTTACGTACTTATTCAAAAATCATGCTTTTTAGACTACTTAATTGTCAAATCCCTTATTGAATGGAGTTTGTCTTTAATTAGGAATCCTTTTGGTTTATCAGGGGCTGTATGGTTGGGCTGTATGGTTGGGGCTGTATTGTTTGCAGGGTCTGCAATGAGCATGTCATTATAAGTGTAGTGTACTCTTTTTAATCTTGGATTGTCCCAAGTGTAGTGTTTTTAGAAATGTGATTATGGTTGAGGTAACTTTATATCATTATAAGCACTTGATCAGATCATGAACTCATGGATCTGTGACAGCTTCTAAGTTTGCATTTATGAATTTCTGATCCCCTTAAACTTGCCATGTCAAATCCCACATTGAATAGTGTCTTTATGAATTTCTGTCGTATATCCACAAAAGCGCTACAATTTTTATTTATTTTCTGAAAAGTGATTGTTATTTGTCATATATAACTAATGAAATAGTTGATTTCAAGCATGGCTGTGAAAATATAGTTTAAAATGATTCTTTACATTTGTAGAAAATGGGAAAGCAGGGGACATCAGACATCAATCAAGCAAATAACTGTATGTGTTCCCAAGGTTAGTAGTGCTTGTTTGAAATTTATTTCAGAGAAGTATGTTTTCTGTTTATCCAGGACTGGTTTGGGATCTGGTGCTCATATGTATATCTGATGGAAAGTTGCAAGCCACTTCTGAAAGGTATGGATCATGAACTGAATTTAGAAACTTTAATGAAGTTTCAGCTTGCTTTTCTGAGTTTATAGTTTAACTAATTTTTATAAATCTTGCTGGAAACTAGATTAAAGAGGATGGCAGCTAAATTTATTTTCTTTGTGCAGTCCTGCAAGAATATGATAGAAGAAGATATTTAATTGGTCAGATTATATCTATCTATCTGTTAATCTATCGATTGGTATCATTGTCAGCTATGGAGAGACGTAAATTTCAGTTTCATTATTAGATGCATATGGGATGTCAATTTATGATGTCTTTTTGTAGGTTAAAAGGTTCAACCTCACGCTCATCTTGGTTGATAGGTGTTTTCATGATCTGAACTACTGGAAGGTGGCTTTGTTTTCTCGAATTAGATGCTTCTTTAAAGTTTTTATCTATGTAATGCATATGGGGATGCCAATTTCTGATGTCTCTCTTGTTCTTTAAAAAGGTGAACCCTCATGTTCTTCTTGGCTTATCCAGAGTTGAAGGTACTTTCATTGAGCATGTATGTACTCTTTTTTACTCTTGGATGGTCCTAAGTGTTTGCTATCTTTTGGAAATGTGATTTTGCATAGCTAAATTTTACCAATACAAGCACTTGATTAGATCATGAATCCATAATGTATATAAAAGCTTCTGATCTTGTGTTTTTATACAGGTGCTTTAGTGCTGATAGCCATACAAAACTCTTATTCAAAAAATCCAGTTTCTTTGCCATGTCAAATCCCATATGGAATGGTTTTTTTTTATGAATCCCTCTGATACATCCTCAAAGTAAGCCACAAGTTCTATTTTATATTTCATGAAAATGGTGTTATAGAAATATGTTTTCTGTTTATCCGGGATTGGTTCAGGATATTTGTTCTCTAGTACTCATATTCTATCTGATGGAATGTTGCAAGCCCTTTTGAATGGTATGGATCATGAACCGATTTCTTAATAGTTCCTGGATTTACTTTTGAGTTTATGGTTGATTTCGTTTGTGCAATTTTGCTTTTCATATGACACGAGAAGAAATTTAGATGGCAAGATTGTATCTATCTACCAATAGGTGATTAAATATCATTGTCAGCTTTGTGACAGCTAACCTTCAAGTTTTCAAAAGTGGAACGGAATTAGAGTTTTTTTTTTTTTTATCTCAATGTTAGTTACCAAAGTGTAGTTAAGGCTGCAAAGATAATTTCTTTTACTTCATTGAACAGTAATATAATAGTCAAACATATTTCATGAACTAGGTTAAATTCAAAATTTTGAAATCCCTCTCTAGTATAAATTGAGTTAACTCTTGGTTGTCACTTGACTACTTGAGGGACTTGACATATTCTTGCAGTGTTCTTCAATCTACTACTGAATTAGGGTAGCTGTGGTTCGGCTGCTGTTGCAGAGAAATTGGGGGAAGGACATTGTGAGGTGGGGCCCAAAGAGCTAGCACACATGGACTGCCTGTGAACGTACCATGAGAGATACATATGAGGATGTTGTTTTCTTTAGTGAGACGTTTCTTTAAAGTTTTTTCTATTTATGCATATGAGGAATTGAGGATGTGAATTTATGATGTCGGTTTTGCAGGTCAAACAGGTTAAGCCTCATGTTCTTGGTTTATCTGGAGTTGGAGGTGTTTTCATGATCTAATCTCCTTGAAGAGATACATGAGAGTTTTTGAATAATCAGAACGGTGGTCCTGTTTCGTCGAATGAGACGTTTATTAAAATCAGAACGATGGTCCGGTAGCTAGAGCACTAGGTCGGCCATTATCAGGCTCTACGAACCAAAAAATCACTGTTGTTGGAGCTGGAAGGTAAATGTGAACCAATAGTTACATTTTTTTTCAACTTCTGATGATTCAGATATTTATATGTAGGGTTTGATGACCACAACAGGGAGATGTTATTGACTCACTAGCTGCACCATGACAGATCTGATCTCTTTGAAGTGACACATCTGTAAATTAATATAAGCAGCAGGACGGTATTGTTTTCTCAAATGAGACATTTCTGTAAAGTTTTGCTATTTAATGCATATTGGAATGTCATTTCTAAGCTGTTTTTCTTTTTTGCAGCTCAGATAGTTCAAGCCGCATGTCTGTACTCATTTTACTCTTGGAATGTCCCGAGGGTAGTCTTTTTAGATATGTGATTTTGCATTGAGTTATTTTTATATTACTATAAGCACTTGATCAGATCATGTTCTCAGAAATCCATGAGTACTAAAGAGCTTCTAAATTTGTATTGTTATACAGGTACTTATAGCCATCCAAAACTCTGACTCCCATATTGAATGGAGCTTGTCTTTAATTAGGAATCCTTTTAGTATATCAGGAGCGAGATGGTTTGCAGGTGGGTCTGCAATGAGCATGCCATTATAAGTGTAGTGTACTCTGTTTACTCTTGGATTGTCCCAAGTGTAGTTTTTAGAAATGTGATTATGGATGAGGTAACTTTATATCATTATAAGCACTTGATCAGATCATGAACTCATGAATCTGTGACGTAAACAACTTCTAAGTTTGCATTTTATAAAGGGGCTGAAAGCCATGCAAATCTCTGATCCCCTTAAACTTGCTTTAGTTGCCATGTTAAATCCCACATTAAATAGTTTGTCTTTATGAATTTCTGTCGTATATCCACAAAAGTGATTGTTATTTGTCATATATAACTAATGAAATAGTTGATTTCAAGCATGGGGTGAAAATATAGTTTAAAATGATTCTTTACATTTGCAGAAAATGGGAAAGCAGGGGACATCAGACATCAATCAAGCAAATAACTGTATGTGTTCCCAAGGTCAGTAGTGCTTGTTTGAAATTTATTTTACAGAAGTATGTTTTCTGTTTATCCGGGACTGGTTTGGGATCTGGTGCTCATATTTATATCTGATGGACAGTTGCAAGCCACTTCTGAAAGGTATGGATCATGAACTGAATTCAGAAACTTTAATGAAGTTTCAGCTTGCTTTTCTGAGTTTATAGTGTAACTAATTTTTATAAATCTTGCTGGAAACTGGATTAAAGAGGATGGCAGCTAAATTTATTTTCTTTGTGTAGTCTTTCAAGAATATGATAGAAGAAGATATTTAATTGGTCAGATTGTATCTATCTATCTGTTAATCTATCGATTGGTATCATTGTCAGCTATGTAGAGATAGTTAACTTTCAAGTCTTCAAATGTGCAACAAAATTTGCATTTTTTGTTTCATTAATATATGTCCAATGGTAGTTAAGGTTGCAGAAGATTCATTTGTTTTTTTAGTTCTTTGATGGGTAATTTAGATCTCACAAACAGTCAAAATAAGTATCTTAAAACTTTTACAAAATCAAACATTGCAATCCCTCCCTAATATCGAGTTAACTCTTGGTTGTCACCTGAGAGACTTGTTTTCTTTTTGCAGTATTCAACATAAATAGGCGATGGGGTAATGGGGCAAAGAGCTTGCAACATGTTAAAAGTTTGAAATTCTATATACCTTTCTTGATATAATATGAAAATTCTTTATATTTGGAATAGCAACTTCTATTTTTTGCAGGGCCTAAAGAGCTTTGTACACATGTAAAAGGTTTGAAATTTTATACCTTCCCTTATATAATCTGAAATTTTTTACTTTATTAGGGAGGAGAGGGCACCCTCGGGTACCGGCTCGGGTAGTCGGGTACCTGCTCGGGTACATCGACGCCACCCTTGCGGGTACCCTGGCGGGTAGTGGGTTTTGGGTTGTAGTAGCCGAGTGTTGCCGAGAAAATAACGGCTTTATAGCCGTTATTTTCAACCGTTATTTTCAAAAAAAAAAAAAAAAACTACCCTATAAATACTCACACACATACACACTATTATCTACACAACGAAAACGCGGGACCTACAAGGCCGACCCGTAAAGCAAAAAGGTCCGCTGGCTCGTCGAGCGTTAATTTAGATTTAAGCGAGCAACTCTCGGCTTACGCTTCAATGAAAGAAGAAAACTATAAAGAGTTGGTCTAGTTCAAAAAACAACAATGCCAAAAAAGTATCGCATTGTTAGAAGAACAACGCGAGGCGATAAGAGAGCAACGGATGGAACGGGATCTAAAAACGTTTATGGAACCGCACGATCACATCACCGGTCCAATGTTGCAAATAATATTGGACCGGAAACGAAAAATAGCCGAATATAATTGGCCTTGTAATTTTTAGTTTTTATATTTTTAGGATTTTTTATTGTATTTGTATTTTTTATTATTTGAATTATTGTAATTTTTATTTTTTATTAAAAGTTAATTTTCTTTTGAATTATTTTAATATTAAAATAAAAGTTTTAGGGTAGTTCAGGGTTACATTTCTAGCTTTTGGGTGTTTCAGGGTAGTTCAGGATACTTGTGATATGTTAGTATGTGATTGGTAGATTCCAGGATAGTACAAGGTATACTAGGGTAGTGCCCCCTCCTCCCTTATGTACTTGGAATAGGAACTTACTTCTAATTTCTTTTGAAAATTTAATTTTATTGTTCCTAAACCCTATAATGTTTGATTGCATGAAATTTTCATGTAAAACTTAGCTCACTTAAGGTTTGCTAGCATATGGAAATCGAGAATGAAGCATTGGCAAAATAACATCATATGTTATTTATTATGTGGAATTACATAGGTTACCAAAAGTTTGAGGCATTTAAAAATCGAAGACTTTAAGAACATTGTTAGCACTAGGTTAGTACCATTTTTACTTATCTAATAAGATATGATTAGTTTTCAAACCATTTATACTTGTCTAATAAGATATTAGTTTTCAAATCTTTAAAGGCATTTAAACAGCTTGCAAACATGTTAAAGGTTTGAAATTCTATATACCTTCCTTGATATAATATGAAAATTCTATATACTTGGAATAGCAACTTCTAATTTTTGAAGGGTCTATAAACATGTAAATCAACCGTCTATAAGTGAGCATAGATTGTTTAAAAGCTCGTGACTAGATTGAAAATATTTCAAAAAAAACTTGTCTTCAAACGCCAAGCAGACTTGGCTGGGTTTGTAAATGAACTAAGCCCTAGCCAAGGTATGCTTGACTCGTGACTTGCTCGTTAGATGGCTTATTTAAACTAAAATTTAAAATTATAACCCAAAATTATAATATATGGAAGAGCACTCACATTGAAGTTCTTATAAAAATTTTTATCTTAAAAATATAAGGAAAACATAAAAAAATTTGTTCCATCACATTCTATATAATTTTTCTTATTCATAAATTGTAAGGATTATATGTATAGGTTGAATAGTGAGTTCTTATATTTACTAGCTCATTACTTATTCCTTATAATTTTTTTATGAGTGAAAGAGAGAGAAATAATAGTGAATTTAATTAAATGAGTATTATTTAATTCAATAAATATAAGAAATAATATGTAAAAGACTTTTTGGAGATGAATAGAGTGGACGGATAACTATGATATTTAGTTAATTATAATTATAAAGATAAAAACTCTACTGTGAATGCTCTTATGACTATATTGATACGGTCATTTTAACATTTTCTAATAAAAACAAAATAAAATAAGTATACAAGATTATCATAATCCATAAATTAACATTCTCGGATCATTGTGTCTACAAGTTATGATAAAAAATATTATTTTTTTGTTTTTATATATATTTAAATATATTTGTAAAAAATAACAAAGCTAATTTTATTTAAATAAACAACACGACTAGCGAGTTGAGAGCCAAGCAAAGCCCGATCCCACAAATTTCAGCTTGTTATAATAAATGACCCGGCTCGACTATGTTTGATTTGAAAACGAGCCAGAGCTGGGCCTACATTGACTTAACTCATTTACAACCTAAGTGAGTAATCTTAATAATGACTCATGAATAAAATTTTCTCCAAAAATGTGGAAATTATGCAAAATCAATAGGAATAGGAATATTATTACCTTGCGACAAGATATGAATTAACATTAAGCTACTGACAATTGACTTTGACTTGGTATTAGATGTGGTCCGTGTGGATGTTTTTATTCATGCAACAATGCTCATATATATTTAATCATTCTTGCAACGATTTCATTTTATGTCCACATAAATTGATTTTCCAACATGCCATGTAAGTTCATGTGTAGAAGACTTTATGAGATTTACTTAGATTTGTCCATTTCCAATAAAATAGAAAATATTTTTTATATACATTTAGATTTGATATGAATGTAGGCGTGATTTAATAATACTATCAGGAAACATTCCAAGATGCTTCAAACAACTTCAGGCCTTGTCTAAGAAAAAACTCCCTTAAATAGTCAATTTGTCTTCTTACAATTTGACTATACAAACATCGTGGTAGTGCTTCGTTGGTGACGAAGGGACCGAGTATACATATAGCACCACTCTTGGACTGGTGATGGCCTTGACCTTCCAAGTAACAATTTTTCTGGGAGCATCCCTGTTGAGCTAATGGCCCTCCAGGGATTACAAACGTTGAATTATCAAAAAATCAGTTGACAGGAGTGATACCGAAGAATATTGAAACTTGAGATTACTTGAATCATTTGATGTATCTCTGAACCATCTTTACGGGGAACTTCCTATGAGCTTGTCAGGCCTAACCTTCTTGAGTAGCTTCAATGTGTCTTACAACAATTTGACCGGAACAATCCCATCAAGCACACAACTCAAAGCTTTATTGAGTCCAGCTTCTTCAACAACAACTCTGGGAGTTCCATTGACTAAGCTTTGTGGGGAGTATTGCATAACAGAAAACAACAAGAAGGTGATAATCAGATGTAGTTGATTTGGGGTTGATTATTAGCATCTTGTTTGGGTTTTTTTGTTGGTTTTTGGGGCATTGTTGTTCCCCTGAATGTTGGCAATTCAGAATTTGTTGAGTAATTGAAGTTATGCTAGCTGTCTAGGTTATCAAATCATAAGTAGTAAGGTAACTTGTTTCATACGTGATTAATAAATTTAAAGTTGTATACTGTTTATTTTACTTTCATATTAAATAAACTGCTTCTTAATCAACAAATCCTAGCTGGACCTTCCTAACTGTGTAGACATATTCTTGATGATTATCCTAGGCTTGCTATATTTTAAAATTTTAGAACTAGTTTTATGCCCGTACGGTGCCCCGTGTATTTTAATGTAATAATTACGTTTCTATCATTCTTCAAATGTTTAGCTTTATACCCGTCACAATCCGGCAGGTCAATGTAATTATTGAAAAATTGGATTTAGGCAGCACCATGATATCAGATGCTATTCCAGGTTGGTTCTGGAGTACTTTTTCACTCTGCAGTATCTGACCATCTCGGATAATAATCTTTCATCGGTGTCTTTGAAAGATTTCCTTTGCTCTAAGACAGATGTTGAACAGAAACATGTTATATATATGAACCTAGGGAATACTAATCTTACAGGTGTTCTCCCTGATTGCTGGACAACCTGGGAATTCGTGAATATCTTAAACTTACAGAACAACAATCTCACCGTGAATTGATATTTCTGAAAGCAATTTCACCGAAGCATACCGATTCTTGATCTTGGAACAGGTGGAGATGCCACAGTGTTGTAGCTTCTCAGCATTCGTTCGAACAAACTCCATGGCGAAATCCCAGATGAAATCTGCAGACTTGATTCTATCCAGATTCTTGATCTTGCTGACAACAATCTTTCAGAAGAATCCAAATTGCTTCACCAATTTTAGTGTCATGACTGGAAGAGTTGATCCAAACCAATTGTCGAGCTAGCACGAGAAGAATTTATGGGTGTGCCCCGTTGGTGAGGAGGGGGAGGGTGAATGGGTATGGCAGCTTCTTGGTCTACTACATTTTTTGGATCTTTCGAGTAACGATTCACGTGGGGTTATCCGAGTGAGATTACACAGCTTGTGGAGTTAAGATTCTTGAATTGTCTAGTAACCAGTTTACAGGAAGGATCCCCGAAACATCGGTGGACATGAAGTTGTTAGAGTGTTTGATCTGTCAAGGAACCAGCTTGATGGAATGATGCCTTCAAGCATGTCAAGATTGAGTTTCTTGAACTTGTTAAATGTGTCATAAACAATTTGACAGGTAGGATACCATCAAGCACTCAGCTTCAGAGCTTTCAGGAATCGAGCTTTGTCGGAAACCGACTGTGTGGAGCTCCGGTTAGCTTACGGTGCGAAAGGCGGGCAGTGGAGGGGCGGGTGGTGGTGGTGAAGGAGGAGGAAGTGGTGGCTCTGATGGGCCAGATTGGGGACTTATTACAAGTATACTGGTTGGGTTTGTGGGGGATTTTGGGTTCTAATTGGTCCTCTAGTGGAGTAGTGGGTAGCAAGTCTTTTAGGATCAAATATTACCAATTTCTGTATGATGTTTGGTGCAAGTTTTGTGGTTCATAAATAACAAATATGTTTAAATAATTGTATTTTCGTTTAGATTGACACTAGTGGAATTCTCCTTTCCTTAATGAGATCCAAAAACAATTGAAAACAATTGTTCAAATTTGTTGCAGTCGTGGACTTTGGCCAAAAGCAAAATCGCAGCAGCCGTCCTTTTTTGATCAAACCAAGTATCGCCGTCGCCGCTGTATATCTCTTCTTTCTTCTTTCGGTCATACATATACATATATATATAATATTAGGTTTTAAACCTAATTAAACCATTATTAATATTAATCTACTCGCGGGCCCCCAGCCCGTTAGATCAATATAACTCATGTAATAACCGAGATCCGAAACATAACGTTTAACGCTTAAATGTTTATAAATAATTTATAACTTTATAAATCATTAAACCGATATAGTTCGTAACGCCAGTTAAAATAATGGACTTAATATTCGTTGCCCAAGGTATAACTCTTACGGGTCATAGCTCGTTTGGCAACGTGACGTAACCGAACCCGTACATAATCCAACATAGACAACTGGAAAACTCACTGGCTCGGCCTAGAGCGTTTTTCCCCGAACCCACGACCTCTCATTTGAGAAGTCATGGGGCTATCATAGCTAGAAGGGCTTTGTAAAAATATATCATCTAATGATTGAAACAACAATATATCATCTTTTAAGTGTTAGTTTCTTTTATTTAAAAATAATTCTTCTTGTAATAATATATGATCTTAGCATGATAATAATTTTGTGTGGACATGAAACTATTTTAACAAGTCACTCGACCTTAACTTGTCTACAGAATGATATCATTTATGTCCACCGTATATCCGTCTTATATCTTATCATGAAGTTGGAGTTTCCAAATCTATTATTTACACTCCACCAGTTTACTTAGTCTTTTAAGAGTTCTAAGTCGGTCATTACGGAAAAACCTTTACATATATCTTGAACACTCCCATAGGGGGGGCGGGGGTGAAATTAATTTTCTTAGGGAGGGCGAACTCGATATATATAAAAATTTAACGATAATGATGATATAATATATTAAGGATAATAGCTATGGTTATACTTGTTATAAGTAATGACTATGTGTGAACTCTCGTTTGTCTCGGGTTGTTAAAATTTATAACACTTGATTTTGATTACTTGTATATTAGTATTCAATCTATAGTTATAGATAAAATTATATTGACAACCTGTTTCGGAAAAAAAATATTGTCGAAACGTTGGTATAATTTAGCACATCATAACGACAAATTTAGATTTTGTAAACCATCATATTTTTATGATATAAGAGAAAAACGGTATAAGATTCAGAACCTTGAAGTAGTTTTGAGAGCTTGTATATTTAAGTTTGATGACTTGTATATTATCACAATTTATTACTCAATTACTAAAATTGTTTTTATTTTATAAATAACTATTATAATTATTTTAATACTATCACTATTATTATTATTGTTGTTGTTGTTATTACTACTAAATTCAATGAATTCATATGGATTAAAATAATTAAATTAAAATCCACCATAATATTAACATATTAACCCTATAGGTTCTTAAGTTATGATGAAATTATTATTTGACATCATAAAATACTTTATAATAGTATAGATATATAGATATTCATTATTCAATTTCTATATGTTATGTATAATGAATGGTTCGCGTGATGCGCAGGTGTTACTGAGTCTCTTTTTCCACCACCCTTAAATACCGATTATATTATTATTATTATTATTATTATTATTATTATTATTATTATTATCATTATTATTATTATTATTATTATTATTATTATTATTATTATACTATGTAAAATTGATAAATAGTATTTAGTTAATAATATAATACTTAATTTAAATAGTAAAAATATAAATGAAAATATAAATAACATGTTAATTTAATTATTATAAATAAAACTATACTTAATATAGTCAATCAAAACATATGTATTAACTTATGTATTAATTAGAATAAGTTTATTAAATGATGGCAATTAGGAATATTTGCAAAAAAATATTTTTTTCATATGTTTAAATAGTTGTTTAGGCGTCTTACAAAAAATAAAAAATACCAACTACCCTTAGTTTTGTATATATAATAGTAGAGATAGAGATAATGCTAAACTATTTGATTATATTTAGACATGTTTTCATATCTATATATACATATATTGATACGGTCATTTTAACATTTTCTAATAAAAACAAATAAAATAAGTATACAAGATGATCGTAATCCATAAATTAACATTCTCGGATAATTGTTTTTCAAGTTATGATAAAAGAATATTTTTTTGTTTGATATATATTTAAATATATATGTAAAAAATAACAAAGCTATTTTATTAAATACAAACATGACTAGGAGTTGAGAGCCAAGCAAAGCCTAAGCCCTAAAATTTTTAGCTCGTTATAAATAACCCTGTTCAACTCTGTTTAATTTGAAGACGAGTCATAGCTGCGCCTACATTGACTTAACTCATTTACAACCTAAGTGAGTAATCAATAATGACTCATGAATAATTTTTTCCCCAAAATGTAGAAATTATGCAAAATCAATAGGAAAAGGAATATTATTACCTTGCGACAAGATATGAATTAACATTAAGCTTTACTGACCATTGACCTTGACTTGGTATTAGATGGGTCCATGTGGATGTTTTTATTCATGCAACGATGCTTATATTATTTATCTTCTTGCAACGATTTCATTTTATGTTCACATAAATTGATTTTCCAACATGTCATGTAAGTTTAGGAATGGAGACTTTATGAGTTTACTTAGACTTGCTCATTTCCATTGAAATAGAAATATATTTTATATATACCTTTAGATACGATATCCTTTTTGTTGTCCGTTACTATTTTCTTTTCATAATGTATTATTCCGTTGTTTATTTTATGTTTTATGTTTTGGATATTTATCTTAATCACTTATTAAATATCTATTATTAGATTTGATTATCACAATGAAAGAAAAATCAACATTGGTTTATTGTTGCTAACATAGATTGATTTCATAGTTTATATTAATGCAATAATCAAATAGTTTTCTGCTTATAAAGCTATATTTGTCTTATTTCGTCAATAAACTTTTCTATTTTTTTATTTTCTTTCTAGGCACGAAGAACCTTTTAGTTTTTTGATATTTTCCCCAAAACTACGTTCCACATCTTCTTTAACAAGCCATTACGTCGAATATACATAAATTTTCAAACTCTAAATAAAAACTAATTATTTAAAGAGGAGCTCACCAAATGAACCAAACATTCATGTATTAATTTGGTGTGTGCAACATGATCACCATTTTAGATATCAACAGTGTTTTTTTCTTATCGTAATAGAGATTGAATACAATCTATTTTATTGTATTATCATTTGAATTACAAACAAATAATGTTTAAATATTTGTTTATATTTTTAAAT